>KV908445.1:338265-340765 GCA_002005505.1 Botryococcus braunii
TCTAGAAACGTTGGGCCGTGGAAGCTTGTGCCGGATACATAATCTGGGCAGAGTCCACGGGATTCAGGAGAACAAAGGTGAAATCATTATCAAGTCACATGATCTCTGTGTGCCTTGATAATGACTTGAGTAGGCTATGGAATGGGGTCTCCAGTTGCATGAGCAAAGACCCTTCGTCCTTTCGGCAGGCGTGCAAATGCCGGGCCTG
Organism: Botryococcus braunii; assembly: GCA_002005505.1. NCBI lineage: Eukaryota > Viridiplantae > Chlorophyta > Trebouxiophyceae > Botryococcus > Botryococcus braunii. Next base: position 338,474 of record KV908445.1, read on the forward strand.
GGGTCTCCTGTTGATTCAGGAGAACAAAGGTGAAATCATTATCAAATCACATGATCTCTGTGTGCCTTGATAATGACTTGAGTAGGCTATGGAATGGGGGCTATGCAAATGCCGGGCCTGCCGATGGTTGGAGGGATACGTGTGAGAAGTGCTTAGTCTGAGAAGACTGAAACCTTAGCGGGCCCAGGTACTGCAAGCTCAAAATGTGCTTGTATTCTTTGTTTCATAGTCATCGGAGCAACTGGCGGCTTTTTATAAAACTAATTAGTTGTGAGCGGGAAGCATTCATCCCAGAAGGTGATAAGAAAAAGTAGAAGTGGGCGAACTTCAGCAGTTGTCGTGCTAGGCCTAGCGTTCGTGAAGTGGCCGAGGACCTGGAATTGTCGGGTCCAAGACTGCGATTGTCCTCCCCAGCGGGCCTCTTTGACGGTTGTCCCTTGGGTGGCTGACACATACGAAGTGCTGTGGCGCTTATGCCCGACAGACCTTGGCAGATTTTAAGGTTTGCAGCGACAGGGATCTGCAATTCCAACGCCGCAGAGTCTCAAAGAGTGGGGGATAGTTCCCACATAAATGTGGTAGTCTGCCCTTACGGAGATTTATGAAGTGGATCCGCTTCATAAATCCTCCGGAGGCTGTCCTACATAGGAGTCTGTCCAGTGGAGTCTGTCCTAATTTGGAGTCAGTCCAGTGGGTCTATCTGTATGGGAGTCTGTCTTGTGGAGGCTGTCCTATGTAGGACCCTGTCCAGTGGAGTCTGTCCTATATAGGACTCTGTCCAGTGGAGTCGTGTCCTACATAGGAGTCAGTCTAGTGGAGTCCTGTCCAGTGGAGTCTGTCTGTCTAGGAGTCTGTACGGAGGAGTTTATCTGTATAGGGATTTGTCCAGTGGAGTGTGTCCTATATAGGACTCTGTCCAGTGGAGCTGTTCAGTGGAATGTGTCCTATATAGGAGTCTGTCCAGTGTAGCTGTTGAGTGGAACCTAACTGTATAGGAGTCTGTCTTGTGGAGTCTGTCCAGTGGAGTGTGTCCTATACAGGACAGAGTCCTATATAGGACAGAGTCCTATATAGAACTCTGTCCAGTGGAGTCTATCCTATTTAGGACTCTGTCCAGTGGAGTCTGTTCAGTGGAGTCTATGTGTATAGCAGCCTGTCCAGTGGAGTCTGTCCCATATAGGAGTCCGTCTACTGGAGTCTACCTGTATGGGAGTCTGTGCAGTGGAGTCTGTCCTATACACGAGTTTGGCCGGTGGGCGTTTATCGGAAAGGATGAAGTTTGGTAGGGAGAAGATCCTTCACGGCCGAAGTGGTGGGTGAATCGAGGACACTGAGGATGGTTTCCATAAGGCATGGTTCCCTCAACGCGGGCTTATTTGAAATGTGCGCAGGGGTGTGCCGCCTTTGACAAACCTCTTTAAAGTCGCCTGTACACTTGAGGCGGCGTTTGGGTTGCAAGCTTATTTCCAAATTTCGTCATCACCTACGGGCTTGGGTGGTTATTTCCAAATTTTGTTATCACCTTGGGTGGCAGGAGATACATATGCATCAAGTCACTCTGGATGGCCATGCTTTCCAACACAAATAGCATGGCGATGCCTTCCAACCAATTGGCCAAGGACTGATGTTGATGATAAAGATGGATGACAAAAAGCGGGGAAGTCCATGTCACGTGTTCACGTATACACGTGTTTGAAGTTAAACATATCTGGTACAACATGGCAGAGCATGCACACGAAGGAAACGAGCAGCTACGTTTTTGTTTGATTAAGTTGTGATGTCGGAGGGCTCGCGATCGCTGAAGTGGGTCTGTGGCAACGATTTCTTAAGTCACCGAACGTTTGTGAAGTACAGGGCAGGCATGTCCGCATGGATTGGGATTTTGGCCCTCCACATTGTCCTGCCGCTCATGGAAAAAGAGGGGGGGGGGGCGGGGGAAGTGCTCATGGAAAAAGAGCAGGGGCGTGGAGTGCGTTGCGCCTTGAAGTTCTTGTACAAGGTGTTTAAATTCTATTGATTTAGAAATGGCTGGCCAGCTATGGCATATCCGCATGGATTGGGACGCCAGCCCTGTAGTTGTCCTGCCGTAAAAGCGAAAGAGACCCCCGGGGGGTGGGGGGGGGGAAAAGTGGGAGGGGAAGCGCAAGAATGCTCTGCGGCTTGAAATTTTCGTGCAAGGTGGTTTCATTTTTTATTTATTTATTTTTTTTGGTTTTAGGATAAGCGTGCCTGGCTACGCCCAAGCCTTTTTTGGGCCATGGCTGAAGCCTTTCAAACGCGAGTTGGCCTGCC
>KV908445.1:345765-385765 GCA_002005505.1 Botryococcus braunii
CCCGGGTCCCTTTTGCATGTCCCTTACCAGTCCGAAAAGGTGGCAGGAAGACCTTTCATGCAGGACTGCCAAATGTGTGGCTGAGGCAGATGTCCTTATTGGAAACTTCAACAGCCGGTGGTGGCATTACCTCCCCATGCAGTATTGCCACATGTGTGGCTGCGGCAGATGTGCTTGTTGAATCATTCCATCAGCAGATCCCAGCTGTCAGCGCAAGCTGGAGCTCTCTTGCGATAGATGTTGCCTGACCAGGAGACTGCTTTGTGCATGGCAGGGGGTCAGCAGCCGGAAGTCTGTGTCTTTGAGCCACAGGCCGCAGCCCCTGTTCAGAGTCGGTCCCGTCGAAGATACCTTTTCCAACCGGCGGGCCGCTGGAGGGCCCATCTGCAGGGTCCAATCCGGGGAAGATGCCAGAGCGCACCAGCAGGAGGAAGATGCCAGAACGCATCCGCATGAGGAAGTTGCCAGAATGCACCCGCAGGGCGGCGCCAAGACACACCGCGAGAACAGCAGCAGAGGCAGCTCCTGCCGCAAGCAGGAGCGAGGTGTTCTCCGGTACGCTTGTTCCGCGAACATGGAACAAGCTGACACCGATGGGGGGTCACCCTCCCCTAGGTCAACATTAGACAGGCTGGACAGCCCCCCACCTTCACCCCCCTGGGCACTGGACTCCCATGAGGACTCGGAGGCTGCCGGTGTCTCGGGTCCCATGTTTGGGGTGCCTGCAGTGGACCTTCCCGCGCCGCCCCCTCCCATCCACACCGTGCCTCCCGCGCTGAAGAAGAGCCCCTACTCGGCGGAGCTGCGCACTGAGTACGCGCCCTTCAAGCCAGAGCCTGAAGTCAAGCCGGGCCTGGGAGACCGCTGCAAGAGCTATAGTTCGCTTTCAGCCCTGGCCGGTACCCCGACGAAGGGCTTGAGGCGAAGCAAGTCCTCCGTTGACTGTCGGTTGCGGCCGCCGCTCCCTCGGCCTGGGGTATGCCTGAGCTGCCTGCCCGTTCCGAGCTGTTGGCAGAGTGTGCATTGCCTGGCACATGGGAAAAACCTGTTTAGTAACATTTACCGTTTCTCGAGCTTGGCCCTGGCCCTGTCTACTGGTTCGACTCGCGCCACTGTGATGTTGGGTCTGTTTGGGATGTTGCCTCTGTTCGTGCATGTGATGTTGGCTCTGTAAACCTCACACGGCAGGTTCACGGAGTCACTTGTGCTAGCCCCACGGGGTTACCTGGTCCCTCCGTTTCTGCCTCTCTCTGAGTTCGGGTTTGCAAGCTCACGTTGTCTCTGGACTGGCAGGCCGTGTTTTCTTGGAATTTAATGAATAGCCTGGTCGTGCTTCCATTGGCTAACACATGAGCCATGAGTAGTGTTTCATGCATGTTTGAGTCTAAGCATGTTAGTCGAGAGGACAGCTCTTTATTGTTAAGGCTTCATCTCAAGGTCCGCGAGTCAGCATGGGAATGTGCGATAGGAGCCATTGATGTTTACTGGAGTCCTGCCTTGGGTCTAAGGGGAGACTGGCAGTGCCTTGGGGGTTTTGGGGGGGCACTCCATGTGGAAGTGGAAGGCCCAGCACCTCATGGGGGGTCGGACGTACTCAAAAAATGGTTTAAAGGAGCAAGGCGCGGCGTATATCATTCTCAATATGGCAGTGAAATGCAAGGTTTGTCGGTCCATGGCGAGGGGTGGATTGCTGAAACGGGAAGGGGCTCCGGCTCTCCTGCAGATCCAGCGAGTGGCATCCGTCATTGATTCCTACACACCTAAGACGCTGGAGCAGTTTCTGGAGACGGAGGACAATCAGGACTGCGACTTTGAAGAGTCCTTTCCGGAGGAGCTGTGCACGCCCGACATGATGACCCAGAGCCTGTCCTCGCCTGCCGCCAGAAGCCACCTCAAGAGGCAAAGCAGCGGAGCCCGGACTCACTCATGTGCCCGCCTCGTGTTACGGGTTAACAACCAGGTGCCATCCATTCTGGACTCCGAAGACATGACGGTCCCGGTATAGTGGCGACAGAGGATCTGAGCCTGTTGAGACATGCCCTGCATTAATTGATGTGAGCACGAATGTGGACATGATGGCAGTGACTCTGGGAACTCCCGCGAGGTCGAATTTGTGTGGATTTCATCGCACAGTTCTTTCTTTCGTGTCGGGACAGTGCCCACCGTTGCAGATTTCGGGCTGACATGTGATCTCACGGGGTTTCCCCTGTGACTCGTGTGCAATGGCGGTGCATGGCTGATGCGCCAGACTAGCCTGATATTGTCTCCAGTCGATTTAATTGTATTTTTAAGTAGTGATGTAGTCCGTCACGAGGACACCTTTGTCAGTGTTGCAAGGGAGTTGAAGTTCGGCATGTTTTCGAGCGTTCGCTCGCAAATGTTCCAAGAAAGGACTGAAGATTTCGGAATTCTATCGTAAGACTCGGAAGGCAGTAGGAACGTCGTGTTGTCACCTTGGTAGAGAAGAATTCTTGAGAGAAGGGCGAGTAAAAAGTGTTGCTCTTTGCAGTCAATACAGCATACTTTCGATCTGCTGTTTTTGCATGAGCTTTGTCGGTTGCTCTTTCACGTAGGCAGTGCATATATATGACTGACAGATCAGAACTCAACCCTATCCGACGGGTAACAAAAAGGGGGAATCGCTTGTGTAGAGTCACCCCGTACCAGAGAGCAATATTGCTTCCAGGCACCTCCCCACTATCAGAGAACGCGTTTGAGAGGTAGATGTGGATGCTGTGAGCGGTGTTTGGAGCGGGTTTCCCAAACGCAGTAGGACGGGTTAGCAGACGTGGGATCAGGACCTGTTGCAGATGTGGGGATGAGAGCCCTTTGCGAGGGGGTGAGATCCTGTGTATGAGGTTAGAAAAACTGTTTTGTGTATGCCATTATCATGATGCGCCCTTCTAGTTGAACAAGGGGCACTATTTATTGTGAAAGCATGTCTGTGCATGGAACACATTGCCATGCTGGAGGGGCTCGCAATGTTTCTCAAGCTCAGCTTATTTATGGCCATGTCATGGCGCTGGCTTCTGTGTGTGGTGGGTAGGCAGCTGAATGAGGGGTATGCCAACAATAGCAGTGCATACCTCCGATGCATTCTGTGGTTCTCCTCCCCCCGCTCGTCCATATTTAAGGTTAGGTCTCGTACAATGTTCAGAAGGCATGGCAAGGGCCAAGTAGACTTCGCCTTTGCCGATTGGCTAAGCTGATCAACAAGCGCCGACCGGCTGAGCTCATCAACAAGATCGAAGTGTAGTGCAGGCAACCCTGTGAAATGATGAGGCTCGCTCTAAGAATGTCCCAGGATTTATTTGCTCCACTGCCGTGGGCTCCAACATTCTTGGTTTGTCAGGCGAAGGTCCTGGACATGATTGCTTCATATTCATCAGCTATGATTGCTTTGTATTCATCAGCTGTGGCCGTAGCCCGCAAAAGGCATTCAACAGGGTCTAAGCATCTGGCTTACGGGCCATTAGGGAACAAGAGCAGCTGCCGTCGATTGTCGGAGGCCCCTCTCTGCAAGTTTGTCGTCGAGGAGTTCAAGAAACTAGCCTCTATGTCTTTGAGGGGTCCAAGAGTTTAGCCTCTATGTCGTCTTTGAGGAGTCCAAGAAACAATCCAATATGTCCGACAAGGATCAGAGGGGTTTTCACCCCGGCTTCCTGCTGTGAACGGTGTTGAAAACGAGTGTCTGTGAATGACATGTGTGCAACGACTGATTGTCAAGCAACAAGCGCATGGATCGCACTGAACGCCGTGCACATCCTCCTGCTTGAACCATTCGATGGCAAGAGCTGGACCCAAAAAAATGAAGTGGCTTCAGCAAGAAGTTTTATGAAGGGATTTGGGGTGCACGGTTTCTACCGTAGTTACAAGTCACCGAAGGTCACATGGTTTTGACTGCTTGGTTTTTGGTTAAGACCGAAGCTCTTGTTGTTCATGTTTTCTTCTTCCAAGAGGTTGGTGCCTAATCTGTTCGAATGGCTTCTGCGTTGAAGGTTGTCTCCCTGCAGCATGACTCTGATGGGGAGGAGAAAGAAGTGTATGGGGATTTTAATCTGTTGGCACTGTCGATATATGCGTCAGCCGGTTACGTTTTGCCGCGCCAACATTGTGTGGCAGCATGCGGCCGAAGTGTGGAATTTCTTGAACCTTTCCATTTGTCTGAAGTGAGGTCGACATTGTAAAATATGCGAGGCGATCAATACGCAAGGGTTATAAATTATGCTTCCTAAAGTTCATCCACATCCGTCTTCGAAGGATTCTCTGCGGTTCTTTGCATGTGTTCTGATATTGCTTCTGAAGGTATTTTGTGACCGTTTTCTGAATTTCTTGTGTGTCATTCTTGGAGTAGGCTCTCACAAGTAGGCTGACAGACGCCGTTGCTGACCTGAACTTATCATCACAATTCGAGGTTACGAGTGGTGGACAGACAGCCTGTCCGAACGATGTCTCCTGAAGGCTCAACCTTCCAACAGAGTCCAAAAATGCTAAGCTTCTTTCCGCGAGTTCTGTACTGATGATTTAAAAGTAATGCACCCTACTCCGAGTTACGTGTAGACGTGCTGAAGCCCTCTCACACCTGCTCCTCCACGTCCATGGTCTCTTAAAACTTGCATTTAAAAGAAATAGTGGTTATTTACAACTGCCTCAATGTGTTCCGAGTCTCACCCTGCCCTCCTACCTCTTCCATTGTGGCAGAGGGCTCAGCATGTTGCGTTCACGGAACTTCCGAAACATTTCGTCCGAACTTCCGGCACAATGTCCTGTCTTTGACGGGGTGGTCCAGGTCAAGCATAGACGCTATACACCAGATCAGTACGGTTACTCTATCATGACTTTGTTAAGTTTGCTAGCACAGCTCTCGCATCTCACGACCTTACTCGGGATTCCATGATTGCACACGTGGTGTGCTTGCATCCCGGCAATCACACTCTCAGCCCACACTTCCGGACTCATGTTCCCTCCCGGGTGCTAACGCAAGCCCCAGCCACAGCTTTCCTGGCCATGTGGATGGACTTTTCAAATACATGGATAACCTGTTGGGTATCTTTTGCAGCCGTGCTGTGCTTGTCACCCTCATGCTCGAGGCGCAGATGGGTTTCTGGGCTCCCACATAGCAAAACAGCAAACAGTGGCCAGCGAACTGCTAATATATCACAGCCACCTCCTGCACCAACGGCCCACCTCCTGACATGGGCCCCACAACCTGAGAGCCTATGAAGCTGGATGGCCTCTGGAAAGCACAAGCAGTATCTAGGGGACATATGTCACAATGCTTAGTAGGCGTTCGATTTTTAGTGGGCTTGTGGTGACATGCACCTCAGTTTATCCTTCCTTCGTATATTCTTATACTTCCGAGTATTTCTGGTCATCCGTGCCGCCCCCGTCCCCCCCCCCCCCCCCGACGACGACGCAACAACAACAGCAGCAGCAGCAGCAGCTGCCACACACACCCATACATACACACACACACACACACACACACACACACACACACACACACACACACACACACACACACACACACACTCACACACACACACACACACACACACACACGCCCGCACGCATAACACACGCACGCACACACACACACACACACACACACACACACACACACACACACACACACACATACGCACACACACACACATGCGCCAACACACACACACACACACATACACACACACACACACACACACACACACACACACACACGCCAACACACACACACACACACACACACACGCGCGCGCGCGCACACACACACACACACACACACACACACACACACACACACACACACACACACACAAACACTAGCAGCAACAATCTTTTGCACACACAACAAGCGGGTCTCAGGAGCCTAGCATCGAGCCGAGACCTGATTTAGCTCACATCCATGGAAGCTGCCGGTGGATGGTTGCTGCAAGTGCTAAGAGATCTCTCAGCGTGAGGATACCCCTTGCCACATTCGTAGGAGGAGCAAGTATACTACGTACTGCCCATCATGTGGGACAAGTTTAGCGTCTGAATAAAGAGAACGTAGCGGGATGTTCATGCAGATGGGTGATTGGTCATACTCTCTCGGGAAACCAAGCGCAGCAGTAACATGTTGAGGGTGAAACCAGCAAATGCGGCTGGGTGAAGCTCGAATCCTATCCGGAAGCTATGGCTACCCCCGCATGGTGGGGTTAAAGAACCCCAGGCATCAATGCCTCGGGAAGTCTGAGAAGCCTTAACTGAAACGGTTGATGCAAAAGAGTGTGTGACCGTGCCAGAACAATGATAGTGATCGACACTTATCAGCTAATAGACAGAAGTTGCTAAAACTTACATTTTACTGATTAAAAAGGTTTATCCAGGATTGACGCAAATCCCCCCCCCCCCCCTTTCAACTCCTTCGGATACACTAAGCAATTGACAGATCTAGCATGTAAACAGACTCCATGCTCAGAATTCTTCTAACGGCAGCACGGGCAGGGCTTTTGCTGGCTGTGAGCTATGACTGGCAGCAAGCGACTGATATAAATATCAACGCTTTCCAAACCCGTTGGAGACAAGAGGCAATTAACAGGTTTATCAGGTCAACAGACTTCATCTCCCAACGCTTGGAACGGGCAGAAATTTGCTGGCTGCAACTGGCAGGCGACTGATGTAAATGTTACTGTGTTCCACATCGTGTCAGACACGCATATGATGGCCCCTATATCCCGTAGTGACATTGTCATGGAGCCGATGTCCTGTATCAAATCCACAAGCTCTACTCATTTGAAGACACTTAACTGCTATAAGATCAAGAGATGCTCGGCCAAACTCAAAGCACGGCCCCGCCAGCTGCACCGACCCTTCAGTAGTTGAGGATGCTGGTCCTAGGTTGATACGTGAACCCACACCAAGATCAACAATCACAGAAGCCACTGTAACTTTTGCCATGACATAAGCTAAATTACGGAAAAGGTCGCCAGGCCACACTGGCGGCCCATGTAGCGTTCCATTCATGTTGTATAATACGGAATGTTGAAGCCCCAGAAAATCCAATGGGAGACACACTAGGAAGTTGTGCCGACAAGGACGAGTACACCGCCATACATGCTACCTATACCGGGTCCCGGTAACCGGGAAGGATCAGTGAGCTAATTTAAATACTAGCCTACTTAGCGTCAGTCATACATGGCAGGTGCGCGCAGGCAAATGAAGAACCACCGCATGCATATGCACGAGAAGACATGATCGTCAAGGCAATAAAGGGAAAAGACCAAAGCATCCTGTCCGGTAACGTTTTCTTTCAAGTGCACGTGGCACGGTCAGTGACCGCTGGTCATCCACTAGGCATGTCCAGTCATGTTTCTGAAACTTTACCAATATGCAACTCAACGATGAAAATTAGTCTAAAAGGTCTGTTCCTCAATTGATTGCAATTTCCCACCCCAACTTTCAACAGGCATGCGTCTCTAGACCGCCATTAACTTCCCAGTGTGTGCATATATACTCCAAGTATATATGGCGAACAGTTACTAACATGACACCCTACATCTTTACTCAATCTCTCCTGCAGCCCACAAATCCGGGACTAATGCCTGAACGGGATGAGGCGGCGTGCCAACTCTTTCTTGAGCATGGCCAACTCGGTTCCCACGCCCCCCAGGACATCGGAGTTCTCTTGAGCCCGCCGGATCAGATAGGGGATGACCTCGTCTACCTTGCCAAAAGGCACGTACTTGTACGCCTGTACCAACAGACGTGTGTCAGCAGTACAAAAGAAGTAACGCTGGATTGACCATGTGAAGGGCAACGCCAGCAGACCGAGTAACAACGCGTGTGAATAAGGAAAAATAGCAGTGTGCACCACAACTCACTTTCATGCTCCCTGGAAGCTAAAGACCAGCAACCTCTGAAGCCTGGACATATTAAAACGTACATCCCCCCTCCCTAAATCAAATAAAGGTGGGGGGGGGGGGGCGGGGCAAAAAGAATTTGGGGGGGGGGGGGATGAAAAAGGTGGGGGGGGGGCATGCAATGAACACAAACAACAAAAACAACCACCAACACAACCACCAACAGCAACAGCAACAACCACAACAGAACCAAGACTAAACAACAAAAGGCAAAAACGCAAACAAAACGGAGCAACAATGAAAAGCTGCCTTCCATCAGCCACAATCAAGGGGATGCACTGCGGCTGATGGCACGAGCAGAAAAATTACCCGGTATCCATGCCGGCCAAGAATGAAGGTTATGGGGTCTGCCATTCCAAGTAGCTGGCCAAAGTATACATGCTGGGTCGATGGTGGCTGCAGGTTGTAGTGCTGCATAAGAAGTACTGCCCGCTCGATTGATGTTTTGTTGTGCGATGCAATCATTACTTCAAACCCGTCTTTGGCCACAGCTTCAACACTTAGGTCGACAGACCTGTGCATTGAACAACATCGATCCTCATGTATCTGACACATCCTACTACCAAAACATTATGGAGATCACGAATGCAAGTGCATCACACTGCTGTCCAGGACATGAATCAGCTTATCCACAGAAAATCTCACCTGTTATAATTTGCATGTGTTTCTTTAAGTGTATCATAGATCGGGGATGGATATCCTTTTTCTGCAGCTCGGTCCCTCTCCAGATGCCTGCATCAAAACTCACTTCAGACAAACTACGCCAGTCCCATGGCCAGCGCCCGGATTAATGTAAAATATAACATATGCTGGCCACCTTTTATGCTTCCTGCCAGCCGCTATATGCTGGCCGTCACACCTTGGTCCACAGCCAGGGTAAAGCATACACGGCAGATGTGCCGGAACATCATCAAGTATTCACAAAAATCCGTAATGCAAGGACAGTTCCATAGCAGTTTTAGAAACTGACGATCGAAGAGGTTGACAGCAGGCCAATTATGCCAGCAGGCCAACTATGCCAGCAGGCCAAAAGAAATTTGTCAAACATCCCATCATTTAATTCCTGCCTTTCATGGACGGAAAGGGTGCACTGAATTTCCCGCACATGTATGCTCCCCGGACCAACTTGGCTGCGAAGACATAACCTTCCCGCCGCGCCCTCTCCATGTCCAAACGCAGCCTCTCATGCGAGTCCTTGTAAGCCATGTAGCAGCAAAAGTCAATCAGAAAGTTTAAATTAACGCCAAAATCAGCCACAGAATTTTAAGTCACAGCTACTCGATATTGTACACGTGCGCGCATGTGTGTGTGTGTGTGTGTGTGTGTGAGTGTGTGTGTGTGTGTGTGTGTGTGTTTTTGTGTGTGTGTGTGTGTGTGTGTGTGTGTGTGTGTGTGTGTGTGTGTGTATGACACACATCAAGATGTCCCAATTGGAAGCCGCCAACCAGCCTGTGGCAAAGGGCACGCCAATCATAACAGAAATTAACGTCCCGCACCTTCAGGTAACACTGGTATGTGTTGTATATGAGGCCCTGCTGAGTGTTGAACTCTCGCTGCAACTGCATGGCCGCATGATCAATAGCAGGCTGAAAGTAGGAATGCTCTGCGTCTATCATTAACTTCACATTTGCCTGCAAGATTGCAAGAGACATTATAACACGCTTGTATGTCTTTCCCACGCTTGCCATACACAAATAACTCTTTTCGGAAAGGGCCCATCCATTAGAAGACAGCATTAGTAAAGTACATCAGGGCAAACACATGACCATTTGAAGAAGGGGATGGTAGGTGGGGAGCCCTAGACTGGGTCTGCAAACACAACATCTTCTCCTACCTGGGCTGCAGCTTCGCCCAATCTGTTTAAGCGAAGCATCATGTTATCCAGCAAGGTCAACTCCTCATCAGTGAGTGCTGAAAAATAGACAGGCCCTGGAGCCTTGCAGTACTTAATGATAGCGGAAACATCCTGCAAATCCCACTTCCATTTATAGAACGCGAGCAAATCCAATGGGCCGCAAGAAATCCCACTTCCATTTGTAGAACGCGAGCAAATCCCATGGGTCACGAGCAATCTCACTTCCATTTATAGAACGCGAGCAAATCCTATGGGCCACAAGAAATCCCACTTCCATTTATAGAACGCGAGCAAATCCAATGGGCCACGAATAATCCCACTTCCATCCATAGAACGCGAGCACATCCAATGGGCCACGAAAAATCCCACTTCAATTTATAGAACGCGAGTAAATCCAATGGACCACAAGACAATACGATCTGCCCAGGCATCCTGGAACGATAATATGATCCACAACCACCTACCTGCAAGCGGACTGCCTTGTGCCAAGAAAGATAGTCAACCACTCCACAATTGTCTTTGTCCAAATACTTGAAAAGGGCGTCAATTCGATCCGGGGTTGAATCAGTGAAAAGTTCCGAGTACACTTGCGCAAACTCCTCCCGTGATATGACCTATACCCCCAGACGCCTGCTATTAATGAGCACCAACCAAGCCATGCAGGCATGGGCTCTAACGTGTGTGACACGCGTGCGTGCGGTGTGTGTGTGTGTGTGTGTGTGTGTGTGTGTGTGTGTGTGTGTGTGTGTGTGTGTGTGTGTGTGTGTGTGTGTGTGTGAGACAGAAGGACAGTACCGTTACAGTCAAAAACCCCTGAATAACGAGCTAGGCAGCATGACAAGCAGATACAGCAACATTGCATGTATGCCTGTGGCAAGTGGGGATACTTGCCACAGGCATACATGCAATGTTGCTGTACAGGACGAGGTAACGAGCACAATTCTGTGTATGTTCAAGCCTCAGAATACCGTATTGTTTAATTATATTATTTGAACTTTTGAGCATATAAAAGCCTAAGAAATGTCCGCTGGGGGACCTTTGAATTAATAAAATACCCCGGCGAATTGTCCAGCGATACCCCCAAAATTAGTTAAAATCCTTCCGGAAATTCCGTGGTGGTTCTTCCTGGGACCGGTGGCGAGGAAAACTAGGTGACTTGTTTACATTCCAGTGCCGAAATGGGCACTTTTAAGGGCTCACACATAATTATGTGTGTTTACTGTACAGCACATGTGTCGCTTAGTCATAAACTACAGAAACGTTGTAGAATTAGGGATATGGGCCTAAAAACATTATGAATTGTTCGGTTACTCCCGGCATGGCCCATTAAAAGCAATAAAAACCTGCCAGAAATGTAAATTTCGAACCGAAAAAAAAAATGGTCATTTCAAAGTAATTAGGGCCGATACGGTAGTACATCCGTCTAAAAGTGATGGCTCCCACATTCAACTGGAGTAGATTGTGCAAAGGGGGCATACATTGTCAAGATTCTGGTCAAACCTCGTAAATAAGTTACGAAGAGCTATCAGGCCCGCAGAAATACGCTCCAGCAAAAGCGGATTTCCCAAAGCAGTCAACTGCGGCATTTGCAACAACATGATGTCATCATACTGCCATGCACTGTTGGACTTTCGTGTGGTTCGGTACAACATGGCTCTACTGTTTAATCAGGCACCCAAAAGTAGTGCGACAAAACCTTTCGTCTGCAGGTGTGAAGGGATACGGACGGGACACCGACTTATTTGAAAATGCGTAGAAACAATCTTAAAGAGTTGCTATGTCCTAAATACATGTCCACCATTACGGTTTGCCTGTCTATCAAAAATGCTCAAACTTTTGCTTAGACTACAGCAACGTCTGTTGATTGAACCCCTTCCCCCAAACCCCCAAATAGCCTCTGCTCTGTACGGCCGGAGCACTAACCCGTGCTCTAAGAATCCTTCTGCATGCATGCCCACCCGTCAAAGAACTTTGTCACCTTGATTGCTGTAAATCCCTGACCAGGAGCATCCGCAGCAGCTTTAATGGAAGCGAGAAAAACTTGAAGGTGCTTTTCACATGTTTCCTCTGTGTCATAGCTATATGTGCGAGCAACCACAGAACTCTGTTCATTGCTTCGGCTGGCTGGACCGTCCTCGGAACCAACATCATCTTCAGCTGCATAATCAAGGATCGATCCTACCCCGTTCCTGGCCAGGAAATCGAGAGTGGGCCGCATGTCCTCAGGACTTACACCTATGCAATTGGAAAACTGTCAAACCTCAAGAATATAGTTGTGGAGTTTCCTTGGAGGCAGCTGATACAAAGCAACTGATACAAAACCACTTTAGGCAAAATATTATGGGGCACACAGGGACGAGCTCTCTGACGCTGAGGGTATTTGTCTCGTCTCATCTGAACCAGGTCGGATCTAATCTAAAGGTAGCAAAGTAGCCAAGAAAATGTTGATCACAACCTAACACAAAGACACCTATAGTGCTACAAATTGGATCAAATCTGAGAGTCTCTTTTTTGACCTCTTCAGTCGTACTTCAAACTCTTAAACAACACCTGTAAGAAACAGGGAACCTGTGTGCAAGGCCCAGACGTACCCCCGCAGAATTGCTTGAAAAACGTGTGCCGAATTCCCCAATCCACAAGCGAAGAGCCAAACACTTTCTTGCTGAGTTTAAGAAGGTTATCGGCATTGTTAACCAAGGGTCTGAATTGACAAGCAGTCAGAACTCCCACTGCCCGGAGTAGTTGCCCAGTTGTGCGACCTTCAAACGCTTCTTTGACATCATTAAAAGGGAGAGGGTGCTGATCAAAATCCAAATGCCCCTCAGCCACGGCTTGGAGATCACTCAGCGACTCTATTGCAACCCCGGCTGGTTGAGTAGATCTCGTGGCCTGCTGATGACAGAGCACAAGAATCAGGACGTGTCTTGAGACGAACTCATTGCGGCCATTTAGAGGCCAATCTCAATGTATCTGCACTGCAAGCACTAAACGACATTGCTGGTTGACCTACTGTGGTACATGTACAATGACCAATAAGCCACAGTAATCAATATCAGTGCAACATTTCAATTGAGATCTTTGTCATGGTGCTACACGCAGTAGTAAAACCTGGTGCGATGAATGGGGTAAATATCAGTGTGGCAAACCCTTCCAAAAAATGCCAAAAAGAGCCCACACAATTGCTACCATTGGAATTTAAATGGGCAGTAGCACAAAAAATTTGCTTGCATAGTTTCACAAAACCCACGATCAGGCGAAAAGGGCACGCCTGTGTTGTAGAAGCAAAGTTAGCCTTGAGGACCAAACAATGGATTTCCTTTGCCACATCAGAAGATGCTGCAATCAGACACGCACGCTGATAGAAAGAAGCAGCAGATGGGTTGACTACATGCCGTAAGTGCCGCAACATGTAACCCTAGAGCGTCCACTTTTCAACCTGCTAGCCTATTCCGCAGCACCCTCTCAACGCGACGGCGACGAGCACATTCCAGCAGCTGCAAATCTTATGTGTGAAAATATCTATGAGTTTGACAAACAAGTGAACTTCGACAACAAATATTTCAGTAGAGCCGACCACGATTATAGTTGTCCACATACCTTCTACGCTGCTGTTTATCTGAAGGGAAAACAAACAGGCAGTTCCCTATGTGATACAATTAGCGTCTTTGTTTAAATAGCAGACAATGGACGTAATCTGAAGCTGCACAGCACCCTCCTTGTCCGTTCCCGTTACTCTTCGAACGAGTTGAACTCAGACCCCGGGCTTTTACCAACTTCAATGGTTTCTCCTATTCCTCTAGTGGTGATTCAATCTGTACAATTCGCAACGGAATTGAGTGTACTAAGGGTTAGTTGTTTATGTCTTGAAAAGGACCTAGATCGCCCGTACCGGACAGCATTCAAAAGTCCTTAGAAAGCCCACAACTAGGCCAATCCGAGTAGATGCTACCTGGTTGCCACGTCCCCCAGTATCGCTCTCCTTAAAACGGCCAGTGACAATTCAAAGACAAGCTGTTGAGCTAGCTCATGACATGCACTTCCGCACTCCACCAGTGTGGTTTGCAAGCTTACCTGTATTCTTAACAAGCAACTGTACCCATGTGAGGTGCACCAAGTCATGTGAGCATTCAAGACCGTCTTTGTGGCACATGGAAGGCGACTTGGGTCCCAGCTCGGACTCCCAGATCGTCCGTCCAACGTTGAACACACACACACACACACACACACACACACACACACACACACACACACACACACACACACACACACACACACACACTCACTCTCTCTCTCTCTCTCTCTCTCTCTCTCTCTCTCTCTCTCTCTCTCTCTCTCTCTCTCTCTCTCTCTCTCTCTCTGGCGCGCGCGCACACTCTCTCTTACACACAGACACACACACACACACACACACACACACACACACACACACACACACACACACACTACCGTATCCCTACTATCTCTTTCCCTAGAAATTCTCTCTCTGTCTCTGTCTCTCTCTCTCTCTCTCTCTCTCTCTCTCTCTCCCTCTCTCTCTCTCACTCTCTCTCTCTCTCTCTCTCTCTCTCTCTCTCTCTCTCTCTCTCTCTCTCCCCCTATCTCTCTCTCTCTCTCTGTTGTGAAATAATATGGGAACCCTAGGGTTTGAGGTTCCCCGTAGCGTGTGCCTTCGTGTGTGAAGTGGCTGATGGACAATAAATAGTCACTTTCCAGTCGTTTGTAGACATGTGGAACTCGTGGTGTAGTTTGGAAGGTACACTTGGCATGTGACTAGCCCCTTGTGTTATGCTTGGAGCTTGCCATGCGGCAATCTCAAAGGTGATGTCTACTAATGTGGTTGCCTGTCTTTGAGGATTAGTCGATTCGAGAAGTCATGACCTCGAGTTTACTATCATCCTCTTGTGTACCTTGGAGGTTCAAGTGATGTACTCATGAAGGGCAATTAGTTCTCTTCTTGAGTAATTGCTAGGTCTGACCTTTGTACCCAGGAAACACTAGGGTACTCTTAAAGGTCATAGGAGTTCCTTGGAAGTTAGGAAACGTGCTGAGGATTTGACCTCCTTGAAGCGCGTGTGAGTGGCAGTTCCGTAGGGACCCGGATTATTGTCGTACGGTCTCGTCGGAGTCAGTGTAGCTGGTAGGCTCGGAGGCCTAGAACTTAGGAATTCTAGCCTCGTCCACCTACCGTTTAGTTTCCTTTGGCCTTGCGTCATATGGGACGGCTTGGCATTCTATCATCAGTCTTGATGGTGGATAGCCTCGACTCCTTGTCCCTTGTGCGCATGGTGCGACAGGACTCGTACTACACGTCCTTACGTTTTCTGTGACATACATGGTTATGGCACAGGTAAGACTGCCCTTAGTTAGGTTGCTTTGTTAAGCTACGATGCTTTGTGTAAAGTCTTGATGGTGGATAGCCTCGACTCCTTGTCCCTTGTGCGCATGGTGCGACAGGACTCGTACTACACGTCCTTACGTTTTCTGTGACATACATGGTTATGGCACAGGTGGCCTTGTTAGATGGTGTTCCTAACAAGTGTCTGGAGTTATCTCCTGCTCTGGAGTCGTCCAAGTGGAGTCGTCCATCAGGAGCGTGCTTGAAGCTTTGTCTCACGTTTCGACAAAGGGTTGGATGGTGTTCCCAACCTAATTTAATGTTTTCCTTCTGAAGTAATTGTGGTCGAATGTTATCGCCGCCTCGAATTTGTTCTTGCATGGTATCGGCGAGTGCCGATCGTCAACGAATACGTTTGACGCCTGTGGTAAACATTACCCTTGCTGACGATGGTGTTCCGTCAGAAAGGTTTGAATTAATTGTTTTAGCAGTTGATTAATTCATGGTGCTGAATCTCATGGTATCAGTTGTTGTCGTTGTTGAAACTTCGTGGCGATTTCGATCCGTTCAAGCCAATGTGGACTTGAAAGGCGGAATGTTTTAAGATACAATCATTTCTGTGTGATATTTTGAGCATTCAAGATTGCAAAGATGATTCATGTGCTACATCTGTGAAAGTGTAGTGGCACTTCAACGTTGAACTTCCAAAAGGGGCGTTCAAAGCGTCTACTTGCAAGCCTACTATTTGACATATGTGATTATCGGTATACTAACTCTTCGGTATGCTGATGGGTTTCAGGTGCTTTTGCACACATGGATCAGTTCAGTATGGGCTGGTTCGGGACTAGGGGAGGACAAAAGGAGGGTTCCTTGCATGCCAAGAATGGACATGCATCGACACCTCTGGAGAAATAATCTCACCTTCAAGCGTTAAAGGGAGTACGGTCCCAACTTCCTCATGGGGCATAAGTACATGTGACCCCTGATTATGTGTGCAATAGCATCTTTCCCTACCTTCCCTTGTAAGTGCCCCTAGTGTGTGGGGCATGTGGCTTGTTGCTTAGGGGCATCTTCAGGTTGCCCAATGTTGATTATGTGCTTCTTGCTCCTTGAGTGAGCAGAATACTCCTTATGTGGGCATGCGATGAGTCGAGTGGGCATAGGTGTGGTTATGTGCACTTTTGTCTCTCTCTCTCGCTTACACTTATAAAAACTTATGCAATTGCCATTGACTCGTAGTTTTTCAATTGATACATGACTATGTGACTATCACCAAGTAAGATGGCCTGTGATTGCCATGATAACTTGCTTGTGAGAGAGTGCATCAAAGGGACCAAGATTATCCGAGACAATGGTGCCTCATTTGGTTGATTATTGGGCTGTAACGGCCATGATAACTAGGAACTTGCTTTGCCCTATACAGAGGCTATGGGGATAGCACGTGATCCATGATGGTTTGCGGGTAGTCCAATATAGTTGAGGAGTATACACCGGTAGTGTATGTTCCCGGATAAGTTTGAGGGTGGGCCAAGATGCGCAGAAGGCGTGAGGCACCCAACAGGAACTTGGGAACAACTCCAAGATAGCTTGCGGCATACCCAACAGAGCTTCGGAATCAGTTCCGTTTGACGTTTGACTTCAGACAAGAAGTGACAATAAGAGGTAGAAGAAGCCGTTGTTTAAACTTGGATAAGCTGACTAAAGTAACGATTCTTCAGCTTGGATGGTTACCCTTTGATACGTACTTTGGTCTCACAAGGAATTGGTGTCATATTGGAATGGTCAGTCATATGTTTTCTTGCAGTAGTGGCAATGCATATGCTTCGTGTAATGATGCTTGTAAGCATTGAGCTTGTGATGCTTGTGATAACATTAAGCGTGAGGAAGTTCATCGATGGGAGGGTCACTTTTGCTTGAAGTGGCTGTTAACTCCAGTGGTTTTGTTTGGTATTGTTGGAATTTGTGTACTCTCAGGACAATCCAAGGATGACAAATTTTGACCTGAATAAATTAGCTGTATAGTTGACAATGTGTTCAACTCAAAGGAAACTCTTTGATAAACAGCCAGTGGCCTTATGGCCACAAGTAGTAATGGATAAAGTATCTCAGAACATGGTAGAGAAGGACTTTCCTGTTGTTTGTGGCTATTAAAATTGAGTTTATCCTAATTGTTAATAACGTGATAAACTCAATTGGGATAAGGGCCAATTTCCAAGGCTCTGAACCTCAACTCTGATACGAATTCATGAAAAGGGGCCAGAACAGCGCATGTGATGGAATGTAGGGATTTCCCGGCATTTCTGGACATTTCCCTTACCCCCTAGCCTAGGCGCACATGTGGCGCACATGTCGTACGAGCAACGCGAGTACGCACGTGCCTAGCGTCTAGCCTTGGCTTCCTAGCCGTCGAATTCCATTGGATAGTTATGGACGTTACTCTCATAGTAGGATTCTAGGATATTTTCTAGATACTATTGTAGAGGTTTGGTGGACTAGTGCGCTACCATTGGAGGAACGTGAACACACGATCACGAACCACGGGAAGGAACGGATAGAGACGTAAGCCACGGGAAGACACGCACTCAGGTAATTTGGAAGCTTAGTAGACCACAAGTAGGGAGTGGAAGCTCCGTGAGGTGGGGGTTACTTGTAATTGGAAAGAGCGTCCAACTTGTCGGCCATCCGGCCTTGTCTCTCTCTCTCTCACAACTTGGAAATTCTCTCTAACTTGTGCATTCTACGACATCTGGTATCGGCGAGATGCCGAATTGTTCTCTGCAAGTCTTTCGCGTGGTGGAAGGAGGAAAGTCGTAGGAGGGAGATCGTTCGATGGAAGGTCCTAACTCTCATATGTGGGCCGTAGATGTCACCGCCCTCTTCTGGGAAGTTTAAAAACCTTTCTTCGGAAGAAAGAGAATTTTTGGAAGCGTTGGAAAGCTCAGGGGAGCTGGTAGAGGACTTGATGGAGGGGGCATCTCGCGATCCGTCGCCCGCTCCGTCCACACCAAAGACAAAGAAGATCAAGTTGACCAATAAAATAAAGGAGCAGTTATTTTTGGAATTTAAGGAAAAGCTTCTTGCCGAAAGGCAAGTTGGAGGGGATGGGGTGGAGGAGACTCCTCGCCCTAGTGGACAAGTAAGAGCAACTCCTCCTTCTTTGTTTTCGGGAAAGAGGGGATCTTTTTGCTATTTTGCAAGGAAGTTGGAAGGCTATGCAAAACTAACCAATGTGCCTGCAGGAAAGTGGGTGGCCTTGGGAGTGCAATTGATGGAAGAAAGACCCACAAAAGTTTGGGACACACATGTAAGGAAACTAGAAAAGGAAGGGATACATGAGCATACATTGGAATGGAAGGATTTTAAAACTTTTATGGTTAAAAGATATGATTCCACAGACACAGTGGCCATTGCCAGGGCAAAATTAGACAAAGTCTTTCAAGGAAATGAGACTGTCGAGAGATATATTGAAAGATTTATGTCTCTCTTAGCAGATGTAGAGGTTGACTATCAAATAGCCATGCAAGACCAGTTACATCTTTTTACCAAGGGTCTTAATACTCCTCTCAAACTTGCATGCACTGTGAACCCTGCAACAGGCAGTCCTTTCACTGATCTGGAAGACATTTGCACTTATGTTGTTAAATATGAGGCAAGTCTCAAAAGCACATATGTGGATGCACAGGGACCCAAGAGGAAGAGGGTCTACACCCAGACACCTCAAGTGGCAGCAGGAGTGGTGGAACAACAGCCCCCTGCACCACCTTCCTTGGGTTTGGTGGGAGCACCCCCTTTTGGGTCCGGGAGAAAAATTGATTCTAGAACCTCTATTCCAAAGGATAGGGAATGCTATTTTTGTCATAAACTAGGCCACGAGTCATGGCAGTGTGTTGCTAAAAAGCAATATCTAGCTGCCAAAGCTCAAGCTAGTGGGCACACCCCATCAAATTTTCAGCCTGGATTCTATCCGAGGCAAGGAAACAATCAACCAGTGGCAGCACCACTGCAAGGTGTTTCACCTCCCTCACACATTGGGCCTAAGGGATTTAACAAGGGAAAACATTGGAAAGGGAAAGGGAAGGGCAAGGGCCCTAAACAAGATTAGTCATGAATGAAATTTGTTTTTCATATTTAACTTTTCTTGTTCAGAAGTCCTTGGGAAGTTGGAATACACCTCTGATTGTTCCTGGCAAACACAAAGCTGAGACTTGTATTGAATCTTTTCTTGCTGAACGAAAAGAAAATTCACAAGTCAGTGCATGCTTTGTGATAGGCCAGAAGGTGTGGAAAAGTAGGAGTTTCTTTTTGCGGTTACGCTCTCGCGCAAACCTGAAAATTCTTGCTAGGGGCGCAAAAGGGGAATGCTTTTCTTTTCAAGGGCAGCAATGTACATTTCCTTTTTCCTTTGTTTTAGCTTATGCAGCACCCAAAGCATCTTGTCAGTTGGGTTCAACGTCAAGTGCTGCACCTCTTAACCTCACATTTCCTGTCATGGCAAGGGGACAACAATGTAAAGCTTTAATGGACACCGGGGCCACACACTCTTTTGTCCGGGAAAAAGTTTTGCAAGGTTTGAGGTATAACAAGAGGACTTCACCCGTCACACTTGCTGATGGGACAGTAACACGCACAAATGGGAAAGTGGATTTGAGTGTCCGGTTTGCTCCATCTATCATTACGAGACACTCCTTTCTTGTGTGTGACTCAATAATGGAAGGAATTGACATAATTTTGGGACAGGATTGGCTAGCACCACGACATGCTAATGTTAATGTGAGAGCTGGCAAGGCTCATATTAGACACAATAACAAATGGGTCTTGTTAAACAAACATGGAAAAGGCTTGGGAAAGAAGTTGGGATGGGGAATCAAATTAGGAAACACCAGGAAAGGGAAACGGGATCATTGGAAAACCTGCTTGTTCAATGTCATGGCCAAGGATGAACATGTTGGTTGGGATGAACAGGAAGAGATGCCACCTTTGGTGGATATGGACGACCCCTCGACGGAGTCATCCGGGACTTCCTTACACAACTCTGCGCCGGGGGATACCTCGGGCACGGCCCGGATATGGAGAGTTGCCTAGAAGTGGAGAAGGAAGTGGAAGAGGAAGAGGAAAGGGAAGAGGAAAAGGAAGAGGAAGAGGGAGAATCCGAGGTCACCACGGGTAAGCCTTCGGACCCTCTAGAGGAAATTTGTGCTAAAAAGCCTGAGCGGCTAGCACACTTGCTCCTGGAGTACAAGGACATTTTTCCAAATGGGCTACCAGGACTACCCCCACACCGACAAGTCTATCACACTATTAATGTGCAGGAAGGAATAACTCCTCCAAACCGTCCTGCTTACCGCTTGTCCGTGGAAGAAACTGAGGAATGTGAGCGAACTGTGGATGAACTACTTTCTAAGGGACACATACGCCCCTCATGTTCACCATATGCTTCACCGGTCTTGTTTGTGAGGAAGAAGGAGGGCACATACCGAATGGTTATAGACTACAGGGCATTAAATAAAATCACCATTCATGATAGGTACCCTCTCCCTCGCATAGACGACTTGCTTGATAAACTTAAAGGTGCTAAGATTTTCTCAAGTCTGGACCTCCTCAGTGGTTATCATCAAGTAAGGCTAAAGGAGGAAGACATTCCTAAAACAGCGTTTCGTACACCCTTTGGGCTGTATGAGTTCTTAGTGCTTCCTTTTGGACTCACCAACGCCCCCGCTACCTTTCAACGCCTAATGAATGAAATCTTTCATGATTTCATAAGGGAAGGGTTTGTGGTAGTGTACCTTGACGATGTTCTAATTTTCAGTCGGGATGAAGAGGAGCATTATGCTCATCTTCGGAAGGTGTTCCAACGCCTTCGGGAAAAGGAATTGTTTGCAAAACTTGCCAAATGTGAATTCTTATGCTCAGAACTCAAATACCTCGGGCATATCATTGGCAAGGATGGACTGAAAGTGGACCCCCAAAAGGTGGAGGTAGTCAAGGATTGGCCCACACCCCAAAACGTCACCGACGTGCGTAGATTTTTGGGGCTTGCAAATTATTTTCGAAAATTTATTCAGGGGTTCAGCTCACTTGCTGCACCTTTGACTAAACTGTCCAGTAGCAAAAGTTCTTGGACTTGGGGAAAGGAGCAAGATGAGGCCCTTGCGGCTCTCAAGGATGCATTAATACAGGCACCCATACTATCACTGCCAGACCTTCGTAAACCCTTCCAGGTAATTTGTGATGCGAGTGATTTTGGGGTTGGCGCTGTACTATTGCAGGAAGGTCGAGTCATTGCTTATTACAGTAAGAAGCTCAATAGTGCAGAAAGGAACTATTCTGCAACTGAGAGGGAGTTACTTGCTGTAGTGTATGCCTTGACGGAATGGAGATGTTATGTCCTAGGGAAACAAGTCACTGTCACCACAGACCATAAGTGTAACACTTTTCTTCAGCAACAGGTTGGTTTAAGCCCTCGGAGGGCACGGTGGGCTGAGAAGTTGCAGGAGTTCAACATTCTTTGGGTTTGGGAGCCTGGAAAGACTAACGTTGCGGATGCGTTGTCCAGGAACCCAGTCCTCCAGGGACAGCTCCAGGGACAACAGCAGCGCAACGTCTCCACGGAGCCCAACCCCGGGAAGGGGACCAATGCAACCTCGATGGATGGGGACGGGAGGGCCCGCTCGGGCTCCATCACCCTCGGGTCTGACGGGTGTGACACCTTCTTGGAATTGTTGAAGGGTGCTTACGCACATGATTCGTGGTTGGGAACAAGGGCAAATAGGAGAAAAGTTCACTTTACGGACGGGGTTTGGGAATTTGGAAGGGAGGGAAGAAAATATGTGCCTGCATTTTATGAAGTCCGGGATAAGGAAGGTCCAGTTGCTAGGAATCTGCGGCAGGACATATTGAAAGCTTTGCATGAACCTCCTTCTGTTGGTCATCCAGGCTTTGCGAAGATGTATGATCTAGTGAAGCGGGACTGGTGGTGGCCGGGAATGGCGGAGGATGTGCGGGAGTATGTGAAGTATTGTGATTCATGCCAGCGGGTGAAGGCCTCAAACCAGTTACCCGCAGGACTCTTACACCCTTTACAAATCCCCACAAGGAAATGGCAAAGCATCTCAATGGATTTCATCACGGGACTGCCTAAAAGCAAACACGGGCATAACGCAATATGGGTAGTGGTTGACAGGTTGAGCAAATGTGCCCACTTTGCCCCTACCACTACCAATGCAGATGCTTATGAAGTTGCTGTTCTGATGAGGGATAAAGTATGGAAGTATCACGGTTTCCCTGAAGAAATTGTTTCGGACCGAGATCCTCGGTTTGTGAATAATTTCATGAACACACTTCTAAGTCTGACGGGGTGCAAGCCGGCTCGAACTACGGCATATCATCCTCAGTCAGATGGTCAAACGGAACGGGTGAATAGGATCTTGGAAGATTTTTTTGAAACACTATGTCAAGGATAACCCAAGGGAGTGGGAGGATTACCTTTCAGTGGCGGAATTTGCCTACAACAACTCTTGGCAAACTTCCCTAAACTCCACACCCTTCAGGTTAACATATGGGCAAGATCCAAATATACCGTTTGCGGTGGGACACATGGAGGGCACTAAGGTGGATAGGGCTGATCTCTTCATGAGAAAAATGCAAGACAAAATCACCCTTGCAAGGAAGTGTTTGCGTGCAGCTCAAGACCGTCAGACGGCCTATGCCAACCGGCATAGGAGGGAGGCCATCTACCAGGAAGGGGACTATGTCCTCCTTTCAACCCGTGCGGCCCCCACGCTAACTTCAAACAGATTCAGCAAGCTGCAACCCAGGCACGTGGGACCCTTCAGGGTCATGGCGGTCACGCCCGACAACGTTAACTTCGTCACACTGGATCTTCCGGACCGGCTGGACATCCACCCCCGCATAAAATGTCTGCTATTTGAAGCCATACTGGACACGTGAGGAGGCGCAGTCGCGTGGATACTGCCCCCCAAAAGTCATCACCAAAGCGGATGGCACCACTCACCTGGAGTGGGTAGTGGATGCACTAGTCGATCACCGGCTGTTGCACGACAAGGATGGGTTCTCCTACCATTTTGAGGATGGCACACCCTTTCTCGAGTACCTTGTAAAGTGGGCAGGCCATGGGGCCACAGAGGACTCATGGGAATCTCAGGAGGCATTCGAGACCCATCCCGGGCTGGTTAATACCTATCATAGACTCCAGGGGCTCGCCCCGCCCATTTGGGACCAGGTGGCGCTGCGCGACACCTTCCCTTGAACGGGCCCCTCCGGACGGTTGTCCCCCTCATTCCACTTGTGGAGTTCCCACCTGGTGTCTGGGAATACATGGGACGGGACCTATGGTAGGGACTGTATATCTTGTGTACTTTGGGACAAGGGACGGGGTAGGTTGCCTACCTCGGTATGTGTGGCATGAGGCCTCATACCGCTTCGATGCATTGAACTCGGGGTTCTGCATTCAGGGATAGGAATTGAAGTACACATGGCGCGCAACCGCAGTCTGCTTAACTAGCACTTGGGACGTGGGCTTGAAGTACAGAAGTGACTTGGAACCCTTGGCTATGGGCTACTTGGAACCCTTGGCTATGGGCTACTTGGAACCCTTGGATATGGACTACTTGGCATCTTGGGATGGATTTCTTTCTATGTACTATATGTGTACCTTATGTGTACAGTATGTGTACAGTATGGACAATGTATCATAAAGAAACTGTGTTGTATGGATAGCCACTTTAGGGAAGCATTGTGGACTGAGCTACACCTGTGTCATATTTATCTTGTTCGGATTGTTTATCGGTTGTGTCACAAGCATTGTATTGCTTTAATAAATAATAAATAGGGATGTGTCAATAAAGGCGGACTTGGATAGTTCGAAAGGAATAAGGCGAACGTTCGTCATAGTTCGCCGTAATTTATCGTAATTATCGTACCGTGTCGTATCGTATCGTACAGTATTGTACTTAGGAATAAAGCCCACCAAATAAATAAATTAAAAACAAAAAAAAAAAAAATGGACGCTTTAGTCAATTGCTTGGGATGATAGGGGAATAACTTGGAGGCGGGGACCCTAATGTAACCCATTCGGCAAGGGTCTAACGGCGCTGGTGGATGGGCCGTTCGGTGACGACCATTCCCTTATAATTGTGGTCTACTGTATGTGTGTATGTGGCTGCATGAGGACATGCAGGAATTAAGGGGGGGATGATGTGATGGAATGTAGGGATTTCCCGGCATTTCTGGACATTTCCCTTACCCCCTAGCCTAGGCGCACATGTGGCGCACATGTCGTACGAGCAACGCGAGTACGCACGTGCCTAGCGTCTAGCCTTGGCTTCCTAGCCGTCGAATTCCATTGGATAGTTATGGACGTTACTCTCATAGTAGGATTCTAGGATATTTTCTAGATACTATTGTAGAGGTTTGGTGGACTAGTGCGCTACCATTGGAGGAACGTGAACACACGATCACGAACCACGGGAAGGAACGGATAGAGACGTAAGCCACGGGAAGACACGCACTCAGGTAATTTGGAAGCTTAGTAGACCACAAGTAGGGAGTGGAAGCTCCGTGAGGTGGGGGTTACTTGTAATTGGAAAGAGCGTCCAACTTGTCGGCCATCCGGCCTTGTCTCTCTCTCTCTCACAACTTGGAAATTCTCTCTAACTTGTGCATTCTACGACAGCGCAAGTCAACGCGCTGGTCTGATAATACTAGGAGCGACTGACCGAAGTCTCAAGCAGTCAATCCGTTGTGTTTGTGAAACGTCTTTGTTGTCTCAAACACTGACTCTCAGCCTGATCTCAATTAACTCTTATCTCTGTTGGCATCGTGTATGCATTGTGTTAGATCAAGAGGAGATCAGACTGGTGAGACGCACGTCTGTCGCTTACGTTATTCTAGCAGCCGTAAGTGCTGGCTTATTGAGTTTAACTAAGAAAGTATTCTTGGTAATGTGCAGGCCTGTTAAACTGCTTCCATCATACAATGTTATTGATGTTGAAAGTATTTACTTACTTGGTAAGCAGTTTACGCTGCACGTTGGTTTGCAGACAAGTAACCGTATTTGAATTACCAGCAAGATACTGATTGTGTAACATGCACAGGATGACACATGCATATGTATCATCGTCTGTGATTTATAATATTAAATACAAACTGGATCTTGCAGGTAATCGTTAGATAGACCAGTGTCGTATACTACCCGGTGTAAGTCAATCCGTTGTGTTTGTGAAACGTCTTTGTTGTCTCAAACACTGACTCTCAGCCTGATCTCAATTAACTCTTATCTCTGTTGGCATCGTGTATGCATTGTGTTAGATCAAGAGGAGATCAGACTGGCCTGTTAAACTGCTTCCATCATACAATGTTATTGATGTTGAAAGTATTTACTTACTTGGATGACACATGCATATGTATCATCGTCTGTGATTTATAATATTAAATACAAACTGGATCTTGCAGGATCCACAATGGTTATGGGCCCACGCCCATGGAGCGACGACCATCTCTGTTGACGGACGACGAACTTAATCTGCTCCGCGAAGGGCACTTCCACTGTGATCTATGCAATAAGTGGGTGTCAGGAAAAGTTCCTATTGAAAACGTGAATCGTGCTATTGAACGTGGGACTGTTGTGTTCGAAGACTTTTGTCGAGAAGGTATTGAGCAAGAACGTCACCATCAAGCAAAGTTTAATCATAACAATATTAAGCTAGTTCAATCACGTGAAAACTCGAAGTATCCATTTCCTGAGGGTTCGCCTCGAACCTTTTCTCTTGACATTTGGGAAGCCAGACTTATCGATAGAGAAATCTACTCTCAAAGACTTCAGGAACAATATACCACGTTAGCTAGATACGAGATTCCGTTGGACTTCTCTCATCACTGCTTATTGATTGAGTATGCTACCCTACTTGCATTGAGTAAAGGGGCTGGTGTATCGTTGAGTCCTTGGCTTGCACGAGACGAATCACCCTACGAAACTCTGAAAGACAAGCTTGCTGAGACAAACGCCTCAATTGTGAATGATTTAGAAGACGGTACAGAGCAAAGGTGCAGGTGTTACATTCCCAGACATGGCAACCTTGGATACGAACCCTATGCCAGGTAATCCATCTGATCCACAAGGAAATCAACCCTCAGCTGGCAATACTAGTCAGTCTGCCCAGTCAGGTAATAGCATAGATCAGACAAATCCTGTGTATACCAATCTAAAACTGGTTCAGGCGTTAGACCTGGATTGTGAAAACGGTTTTAGGTGGCAAAAGGATGTTCTGAATGTTGCAAATAGCAAACGTATCAAAATGTGTTTAGACGAAGAGCATCCCAATACAGCAGGAGACTCTCTTGCTATGAGTCTTCTAACTGAGAAAATTCCTGACGTTTGGTGTAGCGCGCCGGTAGGCAGACGGTGCCGGGGATCGGCCCCGCACGTGCCGGGCGGTACATTGGTACTGGGTGTAGCCTCATAGGCTCGCACTATATATGGTATGGTGCTCGGACCATACTAGCACTTTCGTCGGTGCACGGCCATCCTTTCCAAGAATACTACATTTTGGTGGCCCATATCCAAGTCGGTGGATTTGCGATGTTGGTTGTTGATCCTGTTTGACGCTTAAGTGTGTCTTGCGGATGGTGTCGATGCTTCAGTGTGTCTTCGTTGTTGCCTGTCGTTCTATTTGGGTTGTTTCCCACTAGATCGAAGGATCAACAACATCTTGGTATCTAGTTCATGGACTTTGGTTGGGAGAATCCATTCTTCGCACCCATATAAGTTCCGATGACGGGGATGGTTGTGGCCTGCGAGGGTCGACGCCGCGCTTGGTGTGTGGATCCAAGCCAGAAAGTACGGATTTTTTCTGTAATCTTTCTAATGGCGTTTGGCTCCGTCGTCTCCGTGGGGACGGTGGGGGAGGAAGATGGC
Source organism: Botryococcus braunii (assembly GCA_002005505.1). Lineage (NCBI taxonomy): Eukaryota > Viridiplantae > Chlorophyta > Trebouxiophyceae > Botryococcus > Botryococcus braunii. The sequence goes on from KV908445.1 coordinate 372,789, forward strand.
ACTTCACGATAGTGAGTGTACGCTTCCCCTCATTTGGTGTACTTTGGGTTGCTAACCCTTTGCAAATGTTATCAACTTGCATTGCCTTGATGAAACTTTGGTGTTTCGAGCATATCGTTGGGATTTCGGTGGTAAAGTGTCAACTTTTCCGGATGCCGATCCTACACGGATATTACACGGATATGACGCGGTCTTGCTTTGTTGATTGACACCGAGTAGCATGGAACTGAAAAGCTTTCTCTTTTGAAAGGCTGTTTAGTGCTCGGCTGGATTTGTGGCATCTTGTTGATTGAACACAAACTTTGCGTGGATGGTCGATTTGGTTCGGGGTTCCACGGCAATCGGGTTCTTCAATTAAGATTTTGTGCATTTATGGGGCTTTGGGAGCTGCCATAAATGTGGTTGAGCTTTACGTGGGGGTTTGGCTTCCATCATTGCCTCATGAAAGATTTGTCCTCTTGGGCTAGTCTGAAACCCGCTCTGCTTCACCTCACTATGCAAGTTGCCGGTGTGGCGTGCAATGAGCGATGTGGCGGGGGTGGTGAAGCTACCACATATGCTGAATCTTTGTAGGCGATGTGCTCAGGTGTCTCCAAGGAAAAGGAGAAGGTGGCTGAACGCGAGGAAGGGGAAATTCCTCGGGACCGGGGGACAAAGCATCCTGCCAGCAACCACCTCCTACAGGAGGCATACGGCACTTGGCCAAGCTTCAAAAGAAGCATGGCCTAAGCCTGGACATGCGGGAGGCAACATGCAAGCTGGCTCGGGGAGTTTGCTTCAGATGCAACCCAGACCACTTTGTATTCGACTGCCCCGGCAAGAGGCCAAGAAGGGGTCTTCTGGCAAGAAGACAAGCCCGGGCACGGGACCTTCTTATGCTTGAAGGTGTGGGCCTTCGCTTGGCGATGTAAGCCTTGCATGTTTGACGTCTATTCATGCATTTGCTTGTCAAGAAGCCGTGTCACAGCTTGGTGTTTCCTGCCGAGGTGCAGGGGAGCAAGGCCACGGCGATGCTGGACTCGGGAGCTTCTTGCAATGTGGTCAGTGCAGACTTTGCTAAAGCCCTTCACTTGGAGATTGTGCCGCCGAAGGGGGATTCTTTAAGCATTAAGTTGGCTGACGGGAGAACTGTAAACCACATCGGATGTGCTGTCTTAGACAATGTCATCCAGGGGGTACAGTTTGCTAAGGTGTCGTGTCTTGTGCTAGACTTTGCCATGGATTGGAATGTGCTGTTGGGGACTCCCTGGTTAAAGACATTCCGTGCAAATCTCATGTTTGAAGAGGACACCGTTAGGGGGTATACAAGAAAGAACAAGCCGTTCGTTTTGCGTTGCCCGCCTAAGGAGGAGAGGCCTTTGAAGGGTTCAGAAGTGGAGGATGTGCCTAGATTGGTTTTGTCTGCAGTGCAGGCTAGAAGGTTAAGCAGGAAGGGCTGCCAGTCCTTTCTGGCAATTGTAACCGATCTATCTACCGATCCGAATGTCTCCATTCCTTCTCCCAACTCTCCTGTTGTTGACATACTCAGTGAATTCCAAGATGTTTTCCCTGAAGATGTCCCGCACCTTCCGCCTGAGAGGCAAGGGGTTAGACACACTATACCCTTGAGCGATCCACATGCTCGTCCACCGTCTCGTCCGTTGTACCGGCTTTCACGCTGAGAGTATGATGAGGCGTTACGCCAGACAAAGCTATTGTTGGACAAAGGGTATATACAGCCGTCTACATCACCCTATGGTGCGCCCATTCTTTTTGTGCAAAAGAAGGATGGAATCCTCCGGATGGTCATTGATTACCGAGCTTTGAATCGACAGACGGTCAAGAACAGGTATCCGATGCCTCGTATCGATGATACTCTTGATCAACTGCAGGGTTCTACAGTGTTCTCTAGTCTTGACCTCACGTCTGGCTATCACCAGATCCGGATCACAGATGAGGATATGCCAAAGACAGCTTTCAGAACACCCGCGGGGTTGTTCGAGTGGCGGGTTTTGCCATTTGGGCTGACTAATGCCCCGGCCACGTTTCACACTGCCATGATTGCTATCTTTGCTCCTTACCTGCACAAGTTTGTGCTCGTGTACCTTGATGACATCCTCATCTACAGCAAGTCCATTGAAGAGCATAGGGAGCATCTCCGCAAAGTCCTTGAACTGTTGTGGCAGCATAAGTTGTATGCTAACCTAAAGAAGTGCTCTTTCGCCAAGGATGAGCTGGAGTACTTGGGCCATTTAGTCTCAGCAGATGGGATTAAAGTGGACCCACGTAAGGTGGCTTCAGTTGCTAATTGGAGCACACCGAAGAATGTTGGCGAGTTGCGGTCTTTCCTGGGGCTGGCAACTTACTTTCGCAAGTTTGTTCGCAATTTTGCAGCACTTGCATCGCCACTGTACAGACTCCTACGCCAAGGTGTGACCTGGGTATGGAGTGCTGGGTGTGTTCGGGCGTTTACCGAGATTAAACATGCCTTGACACATGCACCTTGCTTAGCGTATCCTGACTTCTCAAAGCCGTTTGAGGTCCATTGCGATGCGTCTTTGGCAGGGTTGGGGGCCGTGTTGTACCAGGAGGGTCGCCCAGTTGCCTACGAGAGTCGTCGTTTGACTCCCGCTGAGGTTAACTATCCTACTAGGGAGCAAGAACTTCTCGCTGTGGTGCATGCATTGACAGTCTGGAGGTGCTACCTGGAGGGGGCCCCTGAGTTTCGTGTGGTCACGGACCACAAGGCTATCCCTTACTTGGACACTTTGCCTACTTTAAGTAGACGGCAAACCAGGTGGGCCGAGTTCCTTTCGCGGTTCAATTTTCGCATGGACTATGCCCCAGGGACGTCCAATGTGGTGGCTGACGCTTTGAGTCGGCATCCGTCCGACTACGAGGCTCCTTGTCCAATCATCAATGGCGTGGTGATTGGTGGGTGTTCGCACCCGGCGCACCGTTGTCTGCCAACGCTCTCTCTTTGTGCCTTGGTTGGTACTATCCGCTCTGCGGGGGAGGGGAGTGCCGCCGCCGGGGTTGCTCTATCTTGGAAGGACAAATTTGTCCAGGGTCTTCTCAAGACCCATGGTTCCAAGATAAGCAGAATGTTGAAGGTCTGCTAGACTTTAACGGCTTCCTTCTGAGGGAAGGGAAGGCCGTGGTTCCGGATGCTTTTGGGCTGCGAGCTCACATCCTTAAGGAACTGCATGATAGCCCGTATGCTGGCCATCAAGGAGTGAAGAAAACCTTGGCCTTGGTAAGGCGCCATTATTGGTGGCCTACCATGCTTGCTGACATCGAACGTTACGTGCTAACGTGCCACTTGTGTCAGAAGAACAAGGCTCGGAACACTTTGCCTGCGGGGTTGCTGCAACCTATAGAGTTGCCGCTGAATCCTTGGCACACGGTGACTATGGATCTCATTACCCAACTGCCTAGAACAGGCAAGGGTCATGATGCCATTTTCGTCGTAGTGGATAAGCTGACCAAGATGGTGCATCTTATGCCAACAACCACCAAAGCTACGGCTTAGTATACGGCTAAGCTGTACGTTGACAATGTGTGGAAGTTGCATGGTGTTCCCCAAGTGGTGGTATCTGATAGAGATAAGCTCTTCACCAGCCACTTTTCTAGAGCCTTGTGTCAATCCATTGGGACTCGACAAGCCATGTCGACAGCCTACCATCCGCAAACGGATGGGCAGACTGAGCGAGTGAATCGAGTGCTCGAGGACATGCTACGCATGTATGTGGCCAAGTCCCAGGATGATTAGGAGGAGGAGACTCACCGGCTCAATGTATAAGATATAGAAGTGTAGCAGTGACCTTCTATATGCCTCTGCCTGTGACTGTGGCTTGCTTCGGCAGGCCTCCCGGGAGCTCGGTCACCTAGGAGGGGGAGAATGTAGCGCGCCGGTAGGCAGACGGTGCCGGGGATCGGCCCCGCACGTGCCGGGCGGTACATTGGTACTGGGTGTAGCCTCATAGGCTCGCACTATATATGGTATGGTGCTCGGACCATACTAGCACTTTCGTCGGTGCACGGCCATCCTTTCCAAGAATATTACATTTGGGTGGACAGGGCATTGGACATGCCAAACGCAAAGCAGGCCTATGACTGGCTGCTGCGCAAGTTCACTGGTGGCCACAATGAGGAGTTAATGAGGAAATGGTCCAAGGTCTTGGACTATGGGCGTATTGATGAGGGTCAGGAGTACCATTCATATGTTGCCAGGAAGTTCAGGATTGCAAGAGGTGTAGTGAGGTGCCGCGTCAGCGCGACGCGTCTCACGTCCCCTGCGCGTAGGATGTGCGCGTAAGCATAATGTTCGTAATGGTGTGCGCGTAGTTCATGTTTCTTCGTGCCCTTTGGGATACGAGTAGATCTCGTTGTCCTTGTGTGTAGGAAAATGACTGTAATATCCTAGTGGGTCTCCTCTCGTCATCCATATCGTTATGCTCGCGAGAGCATCTCGTAGAGGGACGACGTAGCCGGATCCGCGCATAGGTGGACTAGGAACTCGGGTGGTTATCATTGTCTTTGGGGTTTGCTGCTACGAGTGAGACATCTAGCATTCTCTACATTGTTCATTATATATTGTTCTTTGGAGACTCGGACGACCTGCGTGAGGAGGGCTGCGAACTTGTAACGGATTGGAACTTCGATTCCTACCTTCGGTGTCACCCTTGCCTGAAACCCTTGCTTAGCTTGTTATAAATCTTAGTTACACGTCTCACTTCGTTAAATTGGTATCGGCGAGGCGGTTAGAGCCTCGAACCGAAGGGAGACGTATGGAAGGTTGTAATTGCATTGTTCCATTGCAATATGATGGCGGTTAAACGGAAAGGAAGCAAGTACTCCGGTCTCTCTCTTAAAGAAAAAGAGATTTTGGAAGGTTTGGAAAAGGAAGGTATTGAAGTCGATGATCTTTTGGAAGAGTCCGAAACGGAATTGCAATTGGCCCCATCGCCCAAACCGACCACACCCAAAACGAAACCCAAACCCACTCCTTTGAAGACACCCTTGAAGAAAAATAAGACTAAATCCCTAATTCTACGGTTATTGAAGCGGATTGAGGCCTTGGAGGGAGAACGAGCATCCAAGCGGACGTCATCCACCACTAACGTCGTGCGTGTGCCTACACCAGCCATGTTTACAGGAAAAAGAGGAAGCTTCCAATTCTTTGCTAGTAAGGTGGAATCATATGTGAACATTTCAAATGTGTCAAGGGACAAGTGGGTGGCAGTCGCGCTGCAATGTATGGAGGAGCGACCTACAAAGGTGTGGGGGACATACCTCAAAAGGAAGGAAAGGGAAGGAGGTCAAACAGAGCCAACATGGGAAGACTTTAAAAATTTTATGGGAAATCGATACGACTCTACCGATTTGGTTATGGCTGCCCGGCAAAAATTAGACCATGTTTATCAAGGGCAAGAAAGCGTTGAAAGATACATAGAAAGGTTTATTTCCTTGTTGAGTGATGTAGAAACCGAATATGACATCTGCGAAAATGATAAAATATATATGTTCCTCAAAGGCCTGAATGCTCCTATTAGAGTTGCTTGCACAGTTAACCCTCAAACTGGTGTCAGGTTCACAAGCCTCGACTCATTGTGCACTTATGTGGTGCAATATGAAAGCAACTTAAAATCAGGGGGGATGCTGAGGGGACAGGAAGGAAGGAAGGTTCTCAACGTTGTGAAGAGGACTCCAACAAGCACGCCGGCATACTTTCCGGGATTCACCCAGGGGCCTGTGCTTGGAGCCGTCGGACACAACGTTGGTGGGAAGTTAGATTCTCGGACAAGCGTCCCCTCCGAGCGCCAGTGTTATTTCTGCAAAAACTTTGGTCACGAGCAATGGCAATGTCAGGCCAAGCGGGACTACTTGCAAAGGAAGAGCAGGCGCGACAGTCAATTGCCCCCACCTCCTCCTTTCCCCTCTAATCAAGCTCGAGGTGGGCAGTGGAAGGGCCGTGGTGGCCGGGGAGCACATTGGAAGGGAAAAGGGCCGGGGCATAATCCTCAAAAGTAAATTCTGAAGCCATGGATGTCACTTGCTTGCATGTTTTGCACTCTCTTGTGGCCTCCAATTTGGGAAAGGAAGGGGTGAACCTTGTGGTGCCAAATGTTAGGAAGGCTGAATCTGAGATTTCCAAGTTTTTATGGGAACAAAGGTGCAACCCGTCCCTCACTTGTTGTTTCATTGTGGGAAGGAAAACTTGGAAAAGTAAGAGTCTCTATGCTCACCGTATGCAAGGAAGGATTGTGGAAGTGTGTTCAGGAAGGAAGGGACAGGCGGTGGACATGAATGGTCAAACTAGTGTATACCCATTCTCTTTTGTATGTTGTGTGGTTCCCCCAAGACCCACACTCACCATGGGAAGTGTTACTACTGACTCTCCGCTAGCTATGACCTTTCCGGCGAATGTTAAGGGGAAAATCCTTTCAGTGTTGTTTGATAGTGGGGCATCTCATTCGTTTATTAAAAGTGATACTTTGCAAGGGCTAGGGGTGCGATACAAACCCGCATGCATATCCGTGACTCTTGCTGATGGAAGTGTGTCCGATACGAAAGGAACGGTAGATGTGTCGTTTACATTCAAGCCTGGTATAACTTCCCGTCACAACTTCATTGTAAGCCCTGCCATGATTGATGGGGTAGACATGATTTTGGGGCAGGACTGGATGGAAGAAAGAGGAGTCTCAATTGATTTTTGTGTAAAGGCTGCTCAATTTAGACATAATGGGAAGTGGGTCACCCTAAAACACGCAAATTCATCGTTGCCAGTGGGGCCAAAACTTGTTTGGGGTTTACAAGCACAAGAGAGGAAGGAAGGAAGGAAGGATAGGAATGGAAAAGGATGGAAGGGACAAGATGTTTGGAAGGTTTGTTTGTATACTGTGCTTGTGAATGAGCAGGCTGAACTGGTGGACATCACCGGGGAGGACGCCTCAAGTGAGGCCGACCTGGCGGACACCGACAAATCTATGGACGACACCCCCGTCGTCACAAAACCCCCCAGTAGTACCGGTATGACTTTCACTCATCAAATAAATGACATGTTGGAAGGCAAGCCACAGGCCCTGAAAGACTTGTTACTTGCAAATGAGGACTTGTTTGCAAAACAACTCCCGGGGTTACCCCCGGAGCGGGAAGTGTTTCACACAATAAATTTGGAAGAAGGACATCGGCCCCCCAATAGGCCCGCGTACCGTCTTGCTCCAAGTGAGCTTGCGGAATGCGAAAAAACGGTTGATGAGTTGTTAAAATTGGGATTGATCAGGCCAAGTTGCTCACCATTTGCATCACCTGTTTTGTTTGTTAGAAAGAAGGATGGAAGTTTGCGTATGGTAATAGACTACCGTCCCCTGAATAAAATTACCATCTCGGATAGGTACCCTCTCCCCAGAATTGACGATCTGTTGGATAGGCTTAAGGGAGCCAAGGTGTTTTCGAGCTTGGACTTGTTGTCTGGGTACCATCAAGTGCGACTTCGCAAGGAGGATGTGCCTAAAACTGCCTTCAGGACCCCTTTTGGCTTGTACGAATTTCTTGTACTTCCCTTTGGTTTGACCAACGCGCCCGCGACATTTCAACGGCTTATGAATGAGGTTTTTCACGACTTTATAAGGGAAGGCTTTTTGGTTGTATACTTGGATGATGTGCTCATTTATAGCAAAACGGAAGAGGAACACCTTCTGCAGTTGGACAGAGTTTTCACCCGTCTACGCGAACATCAACTCCTGGCAAAACTTGTCAAATGCTCTTTCTTTGAGAAACAATTGAAATACTTGGGACACATCATTGGGGAAAATGGGTTGGAAGTGGATATGGATAAAGTCAAGGTGGTGCAGGAGTGGCCTACGCCCACAAACGTAACGGAAGTTAGGAGGTTTCTTGGGTTGTCTAATTACTTTCGAAAGTTTATTCAGAACTACAGTATCCTGGCAACCCCATTGACAGCTCTCTCTGGGGCAAAAGCACCTTGGAAGTGGGGACAGGAACAACAGGAAGCATTTGACAACATAAAGGAAGCTTTGGTAAGTGCCCCTATCTTAACGCTCCCGGACGTACGTCGGCCATTTAAGGTAGTGTGCGATGCATGCGATTACGGCGCGGGAGCTGTGCTGTTTCAAGATGGGAAGGTTTGTGCGTATTTCAGTAAAAAGTTGGGAGCAAGCGAGAGGAACTACAGTGCCACGGAACGGGAGTTATTGGCTGTAGTGTATGCTCTCACGGAATGGAGATGTTATTTGTTAGGTAAGCCAGTAACGGTGGTGACGGATCACAAGTGCAACACCTTCTTGGGTCAACAGGTGGGGCTTAGTCCTCGGAGGGCTCGGTGGGCCGAGCGCCTGCAGGAGTTTGAGATTGAATGGGTATGGGAACCGGGCAAGACCAACATTGCGGATCCGCTCTCCAGGTGTCACTCAACACCCTGGACCTGGGGGGAGGGACAATGGGGCTGCTGTGGCCGGGGCTGCCCTCCGGCGCAAGCGTCGGCGCACCAGTCCGGACTCCCTCACCCCCTCCAGCCGGGATGTCGAGGGTACCCTCACAGCTCGGGTCCGCAAGGTCCCCAAGGTCACGCTCCCGGGGCCCGCTCACGAGACCCCAAGCTCCCTCGGCACGATGGAGCAAATCGGGTTGGCCAGCCCGAGTGAGCTTACCCGCGAGACCGATGGGTACGAATCCCTACTTGGCAAACTTGAGAAGGCTTACACATACGATCCGTGGTTGGCAGCGCGTGCGAATAGAAGGAAGGTTAGTCTAAAGGGAGGCTTTTGGGAGAGGAATGGACGGAAATATGTTCCTGCATTGTTTGAGGAAAGGAAAGATGGGGAACTTGTCGTGGAGAACCTACGACGTGGAATTTTGGAAGCTTTACATGATCCACCTCATGTTGGTCACCCTGGAGTAACTCGCATGTACGAGCTTGTAACAAGGGAATGGTATTGGCCGGGAATGTATGAGGATGTCAAAGCCTATGTTGCTCATTGTGACTCTTGTCAACGAGTCAAGGCTCGGAATACTTTGCCTGCTGGTCTTCTTCACCCCTTGCAAATACCAGGAAGGAAGTGGCAAAGTGTGTCTATGGACTTTATTAGCAACCTCCCACAGACCCCAAGTGGAAATGATGCTATTTGATTTGTCGTGGATAGGCTTAACAAGTGTGCTCATTTTGCTGCTACAACAATGAATGCTGATGCTTATACTCTAGCACAATTGTTAAGGACATGGGTGTGGATGTATCGTGGATCCCGGGTGTGGTGGCATTGTGGATCACAAGCCACTCACTGGCGAACGCGGCCGCACTCTGTACGATCCGAACGAGCCAAATGAGGATAGCTGGAAATAACTGGCACAGGTCACGCGTTGTTGCCACAAGAAAGTGGAAGAATACAGAGAGAGTCACGGGCTCCCGCCATTGCCTCCCAAGGGCACGACTCCTAGCGTCCACCCTTAGGGTCCCGTCGACCGGTTGGCCCTCCTTGGAGGGGTCTCTCTGTATGGCCATATGGACTTTGGATAGGCTAGGGTAAGGCTGCCTTACCCGGTAGGGTTGACCATGGGTCCCTTACCTGGATAGATTTTTGTGCACATTAGGTGTATGGCCTTTTCACTTCACTACCACACCTGATCAATATGGTGCAATACTGGCGTAATACTGGACTATATGTGGAAATTGGACTCCCCTTGGACTCTGGACTTTTGGACATCTGGACTTTTAGCTCTGCCCTTGTGTCTCATTTTGGCTGTTCATCATGTGGACTTTCGTTTTTCTTTCAGTGTTTTGTCTTTTGTTCTGTTAGTCATGCCTGATCCTTGTTCTTATTGCATTATGGTGGGGACCCCGATACGCAGCATTCGGCTGGGGTCTGGCAACACGGGAGGCGGGTTGCCCGTAGGTCTAAGTCTGAGTCTCCGCATGTTGGAAGGTCTTGTTCCTTTGTTTGTCTTGTCTGTTTGTTGTTGCGCTCTGCCTTCTGCGCGGGGACGCACAGGAATAAGGGGGGGAGCATGTAGTGAGGTGCCGCGTCAGCGCGACGCGTCTCACGTCCCCTGCGCGTAGGATGTGCGCGTAAGCATAATGTTCGTAATGGTGTGCGCGTAGTTCATGTTTCTTCGTGCCCTTTGGGATACGAGTAGATCTCGTTGTCCTTGTGTGTAGGAAAATGACTGTAATATCCTAGTGGGTCTCCTCTCGTCATCCATATCGTTATGCTCGCGAGAGCATCTCGTAGAGGGACGACGTAGCCGGATCCGCGCATAGGTGGACTAGGAACTCGGGTGGTTATCATTGTCTTTGGGGTTTGCTGCTACGAGTGAGACATCTAGCATTCTCTACATTGTTCATTATATATTGTTCTTTGGAGACTCGGACGACCTGCGTGAGGAGGGCTGCGAACTTGTAACGGATTGGAACTTCGATTCCTACCTTCGGTGTCACCCTTGCCTGAAACCCTTGCTTAGCTTGTTATAAATCTTAGTTACACGTCTCACTTCGTTAAAAGAGGCCTACAAGCCAATAATCACCCATGTTCTGATGGTAGGCTAAAAATGGGGATTGTAGAGGGTTTGCCCAAGCATTTTGACCATGCCAAATCAAATCTCTACACCTCCTGTCTTGGTGAGGATGAGGACAAGGTCACACTCAATATTCAGGCATGTTCAAGGTTGCTTGGAATTGATGAATTTAAGGCCCCCTCACCATCAGTCAATCTTATCAATCCAGTCAGAGGTCCTCCTCGCCCCAGGAACGCTCCAGGATCCAGGCCACCAGGGATGCCAGAAGATCTGCCTGACAACTTCAGGGGCTGCTGGCACTGCTTGGAAGATGGACATACCAGAAACGTGTGTCCAAAACTTATAGCTGAGAAAGAAAAAAGGGCTGCCCTCATTTCAGCACGCAAGAATCAAGCCAATCCAGTTGGAGGTATTGCATTGGGGGACTCTTCTGACTCAGGTAATCCATTCTCTAGATGGGTGGTAGACTCAGGAGCCTCAACACACATATGCAATGATGTTAGACTAATGCAAAACATTCACTGGTATACACAGCCAAAGGGTCTAAATTTGGCAACTGGTGAACATGTTGCACAACGCAAGGCATGTGGTTCTGTGTGCTTAGTAGATGAAATGGGGAACATGTGTAAACTTAAAAATGTTGAATATGTACCTACTGCAATTGAAAATTTGTTGTCGGTCTCTAGTGCAGTAACAGATGGCATTCAGTTTACAAACAATTCACATGGAGAGATTATCAGTATGTACAGTAATGCTTCAAAATTCATCTCTGAAGTCAGAAAAGAAAGAGGACTGTATTTTGTTTACTGCCTGTGTTGCAAAATTCAGCTCTCACATAGTGTTGGATATGCTCACAAATGCTTTGAATATGATTTGTGGCATCAACGCTTAGGACATCCAGGAAGTAAAAACCTGGAACGACTGCAGACTGAAGATATGGTGAAGGGAATAGCTACATCTCTGTCTCCTTGCTTACATGGTCATTCACTGTGTGATGTGTGTGTGATGGGCAAGCAGACTAAAGAGAGCTACCAAAGATCCCCAGTATCAGCAACTGAACGTCTTCAGCTGTTGCACTTGGATGTGATTGGTGAGCTACCAATTCCAGGAGCTGAGGGTGAACGCTACATGCTCACAGTACTAGATGATTACTCTAGAGCTGGTGAATCCGTAGCATTGACTTCCAAGTCCCAGGTGGGTGGTGCTGTTAAAACAATCATCCTGTACTTGGAAAATCAGACTAATCACAATGTAAAGGTGGTTAGGTCTGATAGGGGAAGTGAGTTTGTAAATGCTGACTTGCTTGACTTTTTTCAGTCTAAAGGGATCAGACATGAAACGTCTGCTCCTTATACCCCTCAACAAAATGGAAGAGCAGAACGTTTTAACAGATCCTTGAAGGAGAAAGTTAGAATGCTTCTTTTGCAGGCAAAAGCTCCACAGAGCATGTGGGCAGATGCACTTCCAACAGCTGTTAGGTTGTTAAATCTCAGAGCAGTAAAGGGGAAGACAGCCACTCCCTATGAACTGCTGTTTGGGAGGAAACCATCAGTGCACTACTTGAGAGTGTGGGGATGTTTGGCGTTTATCAAAATACCAGACAAGGATCTGTCAGCCTTTTCAGCCAGATCTGAGCCTGGGATGTTTGTGGGATATGAGCCTGCATCAAAGGCCTACAGAGTTAAGGTGGGGAACAAGGTAAAGGTGTCAAAGAACGTCAAATTCTTTGAAGACAAATTAGGAATTCATGCTCTCACTCCCAGTAATTCTCTCACTGCTGAATTCCCCATGAGATAAATTTTGATCAAGTTCCATGCACTGATGATGGGGATGATTGGGATTTTGTACCGGTAGACCTCACTGGTGCATTGGAATTAAACAGGGAAGCTGGAAGGGGTATTGCTCCAACTCTCCCAGCTAACATGGAAGTCATGCACAGGATGAATGATATCCTGAGAGGCTTGGGAACAGCGGAAGAGAGTGGTCCGAGTGGGTTATCTGAGCCAGGAGCTACAGGGGAAGGAGTAGTGGGCACTGGGAACATGCCAAAATCCAGGTCACATGCACCAGATAGTTCAGGTGATGAATCAGATAATCAATCTCCTGCTGAAATCAGTGACTCATTTGAGGAAAGGCAAGGTGGTGCCAGGAATGGTGGAGGTAGATACGAACTGAGGCAAACTTTGGCAGAACCAGACAGGTATGTTCCGGGTACATACCACATTGGGGAAACGCCAGTTACATATGCATCAGAAATAATCCCTCCAAATCAAAATGGTGCACAAGAGCAAGTAAAATTATCATCCAAGAATATCAAGGTTCCAGAGGACTGGTGGGAGGCTAAAAAATCCCCACAGTGGCCATATTGGTTAGAAGCCATGAATGAAGAGATGGATTCTATAGACTCTCATGAAACGTTTGAATATTGTGAGAGACCCTCTGATGCCAAAATTATTCCTTTAAAATGG
>KV908445.1:390765-408265 GCA_002005505.1 Botryococcus braunii
TCCAACATGCACATCAACCATTACATCAACTTCCAATTCCTTACTAGACTCTTTATGATATCTGAAGAATGTAAAAGACTCTTTATGATATCTGAAGAATGTAAAAGAAGTATCACAAGCCAAATGTGCATGTCTTGAAGGATGTGGCCACATGTGCATGGCTTGAAGGATGTGGCCACCATTAGAAGGAAGTAGCCAAGTCCTCCCCCTAGTGGGACATGCATGCCAAGCCCATAGGCCCCCATCCAAGTCCTCCCCCTAGTGGGACATGCATGCCAAGCCCATAGGCCCCCATCCAACATGCACATCAATGCCTTACGAGACTCTTTATGTTATGTGGAAGAATGTAAAAGAAGTATCAAGCCAAATGTGCATGGCTTGAAGGATGTGGCCACCATTACAAGGAAGTAGCCAAGTCCCCCCCCCTAGTGGGGCATGCATGCCAAGCCATAGCCCCATCCAACATGCACATCAACCATTACATCTACTTCCTATGCCTTACTAGACTCTTTATGTGAAGAATGTAAAAGTAGTATCAACAAGCCAAATGTGCATGGCTTGAAGGATGTGGCCACCATTACAAGAGAAGTAGCCAAGTCCCCCCCTAGTGGGGCATGCATGCCAAGCCCCCCCCCTACCTCTCTCTCTCTCTCTCTCTCTCTCTCTCTCTCTCTCTCTCTCTCTCTCTCTCTCTCTCTCTCTCTCTCTCTCTCTCTCTCTCTCTCTCTCTCTCTCTCTCTCTCTCTCTCTCTCTCTCTCCCCCCCCCATCCCCCCCTCTCTCACTCTCTCTCCCCCCTCCCCCTCCCCCCCTCTCTCTCTCTCTCTCTCTCTCTCTCTCTCTCTCTCTCTCTCTCTCTCTCTCTCTCTCTCTCTCTCTCTCTCTCTCTCTCTCCTCCCTCCTCTCTCTCTCTCTCCTCTCTCTCTCTCTCTCTCTCTCTCTCTCTCTCTCTCTCTCTCTCTCTCTCTCTCTCTCTCTCTCTCTCTCTCTGCCTCTCATTATACCCTTGGGAACATTTTTTTTTTTTGTTATGGAGATTTTTTCTTTGGGGAAAAACAAAAGAAAAAAAAGTGGCAGGCAAGGGGCAAGGCTGTGGGAGGGAGTGCCATCCACCTTCATTAAAGAGTTGGGGGAGGGGGTGGGGGGGAGTTGAGAAGAGGAAGCTGTACAGAGGTCTGGACGGTACAGATCCCCGTGAGTTAGTCCTCCCTCCCCTGTCACCGTTTGTGCCCTTCTCAAAGTGCCGCGATTCTCTGACACAGATAGCTTTAAGCCACGATAACTATATTTTTCCCAATCCATAACAAAGGGACGTCCTTCTCGAGCTTGGAGATCGGGGTTCGCGAAAATCTCGAGATTGGGTTCGCACATACAACAGCCGCGATTCTCTGGCACAGCCGCGATTCTCTTGGTAAGCCAACGATAACTATATTTTACTACAAAGGACGTCCTTCTCGAGCTTGTGTCTGGAGCTTGTGTCTGGGAGATCGGGGTTCGGGAGATTGTGATTGCGAGATTGTGATTGCCACGACGCATCCAGAGATCTCTCTGTCTTGTGTGGAACCGTTTTTTTGTTTCTTTTCTTGTTGGTTGGGGACTGTTTGTGGGAGGACTGTTTGTGGAGGATTGTTTTTTCCTCTTGTTGCGGGGATTCTGGGCTCGCGGAGGCCGATCATCCCCGCGAGATCTCTCGGAGAGTTCTTTGGCTGGAGAGAGAGAGATCTCTCCTAAGTTCGTTCTTGTCTTGTTTCTTTCTTTCTTGTTGGGTGTCTTTCTTTCTTTTTGATTCGCGTCTTTTCTTTTCCGGGTGTGAGTGGGGGCGTAATTGACGGTCCGGGAGCGGGGCGCTGACGGTCAGGCGCCGGCGCCCGGGCGGTCCCCAGGCGCTCCGAAGTCCGGGGATTCCAAGGGAAAGGATGAGGAGGGCAGGCCTTGTGACGTGTGCGGCCTGCACACGTCAGCGGGCGCCCGCAAGGGAAGTAATGGATTAGACAGGCTCACCAACTACCAAATGTCTGCATATGCCCACGGACGCAACCCCACTGACGGGAAGTACACATGGCCCAAACCACGGTACACATTTTGGGGCTTATGATGGGACAGAGGATGCTATGCACTTGCTGGAGTGGTTTTTTACAGGCCGCCGTTCCTGTCAAGCCAATCTAAGCAGTTATCGTCATTTTGCTATGTCAACAGTGGATTGCCCCCAGCACACGACTTTGCAGAAATGGTTCCCTCGGGTTTCTCACACCCCCCCCCCCTTTTTGTCTTGGGCCCCTAGATTTCGCGTACCCGCATGCACCATTTATTGTGTTGTTTGTCGCGGTTAGGATAGGCTTCACTCTTTCTTCTAAATGGTTTTTCAAATGCCCAAGTGTTTCCTATTATGACACGAACACATCGAAGTTTCCTGTATGCATGTAAACGGGACCTTCTGGGCATGGTCTGCCAACATCTGCCACCAGGAGTCCCACCCAAACATTCAGTCACAACAACGAAAACATTAAACTTACGACATAATAGCCCTCATACGTGTATTGTGTAGGAGTGTTGGTAGTAGGTTTTTTCAATATCCGGATACAATGTGTTTGGGGGCCGGGGGGGGGGGGGTAATGTACATGTATGTATGGCACCCATGTGACATTACAGGTTCCAAATGTAGGGGGGCCGAAAGTTTTCTCCTGTGCGCCCATAGGTGCACAGGTGACCGGATTCAGCCATAGAGATCTGTTGAGTTCTGAACATTATTATTGAATGCCTTGTGCTTTAAGTGATCTTCAGGTGTGCACTATTCGGATATGGGTCCATTGAGAACATAAGCTACCTTAAGACACGTTAGGTTGTGGACGATTTCGAACATAAGGTACAATCTGATCTAGATTACGCATTAGTGTGAAAGGACTATTAAAGCTGCGATCACCGCATAGTCGAGCAACTGGTTTGGAAAGATACTGGGCACATAAGGATGCCAGTCTTGTTCATGCAGTTGCATGTGTCTAAAGAGCAGACAGTCGTCGAGGACTGTAGCTGGAGAGGCACGAACTTACGACCTGTCTGCTTGCTTACAGGTGCGGTAACGCAGGGTGTGTATTGGTAATGTGTTCATGTTTGATTGCTTGTTTGTAAGTGAACCATCTTAGTGTACAATCAAGTCTCCCAAACAGCTAAGGGACGGAGTCTTGATTGAGTATAGGAAGGTACTTGCTTTCAGCCGTCGGGAGCTTATCCGTGTGTAGATGCTCATTGACAGATCAACGTGTAACGGAACTGGTTTGGAAAGATACTGGGCACATAAGGATGCCAGTCTTGTTCATGCAGTTGCATGTGTCTAGAGCAGACAGTCGTCGAGGACTGTAGCTGGAGAGGCACGAACTTACGACCTGTCTGCTTGCTTACCGTATACGCCACTGCCCATAACCTTTTACAGGTTATGGGCCCACGCCCTTCCAGCTGAGCCAAGGGCAGAGAGGAGTGCATGGGATCATCGGATGCATCTGTACTGGGTTTTCCATGGACTCGCCTGACGGCAAGAAGAAGTAAAAAGGAACAACTGGATATTCACTCAGAAGGCCTACCTACAGAGTTTTCAATCTCTTGGGAAGTTTTTTTTTTTTTTTTTTTTTTTTTTTTTTTTTTTTTCTTCGTGAAGTGACCTTAGATTATCACCCGTCGTCGTTATCGTGAGACCGTCAGTAGGTCCGGGTGGTCAGGCGATTGAATTGCTGAAGAATATTTTGCACATTTTGCATAAGGTTACATGCTAGACCTCGCAAGGGTGGAATACTTGAAAGTGCTGTGGTGTACGCCGGAAGGTTATGCTTAAATCAGCTGTGTCAGGCTGAACGCTGTGAGAGGAAGTGAAGTGTATGACCAGACCTCAAACTCGTTCTCAAAGCAAGGTTTCTGAAAGTAATCCCAGCAGTACACAGACTATGGCAACGCCAGCAGGAGGCAGCACAGCCTCCTCAGGAGCTGGACAGTCAGGACAGACCACTGGAGGCACTGCAGCCAGCTCGTATGCATACACGTTGAACTCCTCCAATCCCAAGATGTCTACGCAGCGAAGGCTGATCGCACTAATTTCAGGGCCTGGCGTGAAGAGCTGGAGTCCTGCGCAATGCAAAGAGGAGCTATGGGAGCGTTGGAGACAGCCATGCCTAAGACTGCAGAGAACGCAGCAGTAAAACATTTCATTTTGCAGTCTGTCCCGCCCATGTGGCAGGACGAAGTCAAACAGCGGGGGAGCGCTTTTGACTTCATTTAGTGGATGGCAGACCGCTGCACTGGAGGGAAGGACAGGGAAATAAACGAGAAGTGGATCAAGGGGCTCAAACAAGGCATGGTGAAGGGAGAGACAGTGCAAGAATGGTGCCACCGAGTCATCAGTATTGCCGTCTCCCTGGAGGCCAATAACCATCAGCTGGGCGACCGCCAGATCTGCAGGTATATGTATAAGGGGCTACCTGCAGTCTTGCAGAACGACGCTTGGGCAATTACCTCCGCCAAGTCAGACCCCTACAACATGCTGGAGACGATCCTCACTGCCATTGAGAACTTGGAGTACCAAGATATCCCGTTGACAGAGTCAGTGCAAGTCACAGCATCAGCTGCAGCAGTTGTGGCAGCAGCAACAGCAGCCGTGCCAGCTCAGGGTGGAATCCCTGGGCCTCCCCAAGGCGCTGGAGCTGCACCGGGCGCTGGAGCAGCACCAAGAGTGGGAGCTGGAGCACCTGCTGATGGTCAGGCCCCCTATGGCCCTTCTACTCACAACGCTGGAGGCAGGGGGCGAGGGTCTGGACGTGGCAGGAGGCCAAAGGAGGAACTGGCGTGTCGCTTCTGCAACAGGACGGGACATTTCTGGAGGGAGTGCCTGGATCTGAAGAGGCTGCAAGCTCTACATGGCACAATGCAAGCTGCAAGTGCGGGCCCAGCTGCGTGGTGGGGCACTGGAGCTCCTCAGCAACAAGCCAGCTGGTGGGATGCTGGCCAATCCAGAGGAGGCCCTCCCGTGTCAACCTTACATGCTCATGGATCTGTGTCCACTATCTTCCCCTTCTTCCCAGGCTGGCATCTCCCACCACCACCTCCTCCAGGTGCTGGTGAGTCTATGTTCGTCTCGTTGAATGTGCTTACCCCTACGTCTCATGGGGCTTGCAGTACCTCGTCGCTGATAGATAGTGGTGCATCGGTGCACCTTGTAAATGATCTGTCGTTACTACACAACCCAGTCATGCATGCCCAACCCCTCCCTCTTCACTTTGCCACTTCTGACGCCAAAGGAGGGATAGTTGCAACTGGGTTTGTGTGTCTGGTCAATGCCAGACAAGAGGTGTTTTGGCTGCATAATGTGCAGTGTGTGCCCACTGCACACACTAATCTGATTTCTGTCACAGGAGCCATTCAGGATGGAGCATCATTCCTCACTGACAGTGCAGATGGGTACACGACCATGAAAGGCCTAGCAGGCTGGTCTGGTCAGATAGCCAGAGAGCGAGGGCTGTTTCTTTTAGAATGGGTGTGTCCAGTCAAGAGGCAGCATGCTGCGCAGCCACAGTCCAGTCCTCATGTTGCCTCGTATCATGCTAGGAAAGGACACGTGTGTATAGATAGACTACTGTGGCATGCAAGGTTGGGTCATCCTGGGGTTAAGAGTATGACAAGGTTGGACAACGAAGATCTGGTAGCTGGGATCCATGTGTCCCTTGCTCCATGCTCAGAGTGTCCTCCCCAGTGTGAGTCATGTATACAAGGGAAACATTCTCGCCCCCCTTTCCAGCTTCATCTAGACCTGCAGAGAGTGTGTTAGATCGAGTGCACGTGGATACTGTGGGGCCCATTTCACCAGCTGCCATCACGGGAGAGCGTTTTTGGGTTACTGTGGCTGATGAAAAATCCCATGCGATAGCCTCATTGGCAGTGAAGTCGAAAGAAGCCATTCCCAAGGCCCTCATTGAGCTCTTGAAGTACTGGCAGACATTTCATGAGGAAGTGGTGAAGTGTGTGAGATCTGATAGAGGGACATAATTTCTGAATCAGCAGTTCAAAGAATTTTGTGCTCAGTAGGGCACTAAAATGGAGACCTCAGCTCCATCCACGCCTCAGCAAAATGGACTTGTTGAGCGCATGAATCGGACTCTGAAGGAGCGCACAAGGACCCTGTTGTTGCACGCTGCAGCAGACCCTTCCTTATGGAAGGAGGCACTGGAGTCTGCCACCCTGCTTTACAACGTGGGCCCCACCACAGGCAGGCCTCTGACCCCTACTGAGATGTTCTATGGGGTAAAGCCTGATGTTGCTTCCTTGCGCACATGGGGTTGTGTGGCACATGTTCACATTCCCCCATGTCAGCGGTCTGTATTTGGACCAAAGACCATTCCAGGCATGTTCACTGGGTATTGCCCACAGTCTAAGGCCTATAGAGTGTACGTAGGCAATGGTGTATGGAAAGAGAGCAGGGACGTTACAAAAACTCTGAGCATTTGAGAGGGGGGGGAGAGAGTGGGTATGTCTAAGGTGCAACCTGGATCCCCTCAATGGCTCTCAGGAGCGTCCTCGCATGGCAGGGGAGGCAATTCCAATGTCCCCAGCTCACCAACCGCCATTCCCGTGAATTTTTGGGAAGCAGAGGATGACCCAGTGGTGGAGTGCAAGCCCACTGGATTTCCTGCTACCACTGCCAGCAATCCAGAGGATCACAGCAGGCTGAGGAGCTCAGTCGGAC
This sequence comes from Botryococcus braunii, assembly GCA_002005505.1. Classification (NCBI taxonomy): domain Eukaryota; kingdom Viridiplantae; phylum Chlorophyta; class Trebouxiophyceae; genus Botryococcus; species Botryococcus braunii. Next base: position 397,486 of record KV908445.1, read on the forward strand.
CTGTGGCTGGAGCCCCCAGGAGCCAGGATGGTTCCCCTGCCACCTCAGGGACCTCACAGCAGTCTTGGTCAGTGCTGGGACATCTTCAAAATTTAGCTCGGGGGGGTGCTGAAGCGCAATCGCAACTGGACAAACTGCAGAAGATGCAGGAGGGGGACAGGTTCCAGGGGAAGTCTCAAAATAGACTTCCCCCAGGAACCACCCTCACAAGGGATCAGCGTTATGAATGGCACCAGGCTAGGAGGGACTCAGTAGGGGTCCCCATGCATGACCCTGGCTCAGGCCAGGTACTTGTGAGTGAGCCACCCTTGGTAGGTCTCCCTGATTTGCAGAGGCAGGTTGAGACAGGGGAGGCTATGCTTGGAGAGGATGTTAGCGAGGAGAGTAGTGGGCTAGAAGTGCCAACAACAGGGGAAGCACGTAGCCAAGTTGAGCTGGGAGCCAATCATGCTTATGGGGTGCAGCCTGACACAATAGGCGCAGCTCAGGAAAGTCAGAGTAGTGTACCTAAGTGTGAGTCCAGGAGAGAGAGAGAGAGCTGCTGCTTCCACCTGCATTGAGAAAGGTGAGAGATTGTAATGTTGGAGCGCATGAGTCTGGCAGTCCAAGAGAGAGAGAGAGAGTTGGGGAGGGCTCTGGCAGTTCTGGCTGTATTGCAAGATCTCAACATAAGGTACAAAATGTACCTTATTTTGGGAACCAGGATCAGAGGGATATAAAAGACAACAGTCCCAGGAGTGCTGACAGTACTGCAGAGTCTCAGCATAAGGTACATAATGTACCTTATGTCAAGCTGGGAAAGGTTCACGTGCCATCTAACCTGAGGGAAGCCCAATGCTCCCCTCAGTGGGATTTTTGGCAACAAGCAATGAGGGAAGAGATGGATTCCCTTGATACCCATGAGGTTCTTGAGTATGTGGACAGACCACATGGACAGAAAGTTATTCATGTCCATTGGATCTTCTCCACTACAAATGATGCACATGGGAATGTTACTCGCTTTAAAGCGAGGTTGGTTGCCCAAGGGTGTAGACAGATCCCCGGGATAGATGTTGGGGAGGTATTTGCACCCACCAGCAGCTATGGGGCAAGGAGGGCTGTGCTGGCAGTGGCTGCCACACAGAATCTTGAGATCCACCAAGTGGATATCAAGACGGCTTTTCTCAATGGGGAGTTGGAGGAAGAGGTCTATGTGACCCAACCACCAGGATTTGAGAATGGCAACACGAGGGTTGTGTGCAAGCTCAGGAAGGCACTATACGGTCTAAAACAAGCCCCCACGGGTTGGCACAAGACCTTGAGCGACAAGTTGAGCGTGATGGGGTATAGTGTGTGCAAGAGCGATGCGGGCGTATACATCAGGAGGGCCCTTGATGGTAACCTGTCCTTTATTCTTGTTTATGTCGATGATCTTCTCATAGTTGCCAGAGTGGTTGCAGAGATTGAGTGGGGGAAAGAGTTGTTGAAGAAGGACTTCACCATCCATGATTTGGGAGAGGTGAATGATTTCCTGGGGTGTCAGGTCCTACGCAATAGAGTTCAGGGCACTATTTCCATGAGTTGCACTCCCAAGATTGATGCTCCTGTGGAAAAGTTTGGCGTTGCTGATGATGGGCGTGTGGTTGATACCCCCATGTCCAAGGACTTCGTGGCTAGCAGCAGACCCGAGTCCTCAGAGGCATGTCACATGGGGCAGGTACCCCACTGCCATCTGGTCATCGATACTGCGAGTTGATTGGATCGTTGCTATATATTGCCAATACGACCCGGCCTGACATTTCTCAGGCTGTTGGAGTGTTGTCAAGGTATAGAATGACACCCACTACCTCACACTGGAATGAGGCCGTTCGAGTGCTGAAGTACTTGAGAGATACCAGAGAATTAGCTCTTACTCTGGGTGGAAAGGGGCCTGAGCTAGAAGGAAGGAAGATTACATCCAAAGACCAGCCACTAGGGCTGAAGAGGACGGCAGTACAATGAATGACCCATATCTTAGCCAACTAAGGTCGCACAGCACCTGGGAGAGTGAGGTAGCTCTCCAATGCTCTAGTCACAAATTTGGCAACCCCTTCAAGGTCTTCTTGCCACATAAACGTCTGTACAGATCGACTCCTTTGTTGAAAGAGATGCATAAATTGTTGCCGTACATGTTGTACAGCCGGACAGGTGAACAACAGATGATGTTCATCACCAACGAGCTCTAAGGAGCACCTCGTGCAAATCCTCTGGTCTCGAGGGATGCCTTGTTGTCTACCTTTATCAATAGGAAGGTCATGACACCCTAATCTAAATCGCATAAAGGTCCGCAATGTACAATTAGGAAGGTGGAGTTTGAGCGCACTCTTACGCCGTGGCACATGAGGCGGACGTGCGAACCACCTTTGGTATCTGCAGAATAAGGCTCTTGGGGATGCACAAGTGCGAGGGGAGATGTCCAGGTCATCCCATATCATGTCACTTTTACGGTCTAACAGATCCTTTACCTGTGAAATGTCAATCTGCAAGGCTCTATCAAACCGCACATGGTCAGCTATATAGTATCCTAGTTTCTTAAGTTGTTGCATAAGGGTACCCGAAAACGTTTCTCGGCCTTCTACTATTGCCAACCTAATGTCATGCATGAGGACCTTGTAGTGTAATGAATCAGGTCTCATGGCCGCTATATTGTTCCAAAACCTGGCCATACGTAAGATCCAAGTTGACCACAAAGAAAATATGTTTAATTCACAATTGATTATTTCCTCAGGGATTGTCCGACGCACCCCCAAAATCTGAGCTAGGACCCGCTTGTGCGCATCCAATAGGGGTATACTACTAGGTTTTCCCGAAGACAATTGTCTGCCTTGAAAGCATCTGAATGCCCAGACTTCACATCCATAGGAGATGAGGGGTGGTAGGCAAGCTAAGTACAGTTCTGTCATGAGCATCATTGACATGTTGCAACCGAGATTGCTATAAGCTCTAGTAAGGTCTTCCCATGCTATCCAGAACCTCTGCTCGAGGTTCTTAATGCCGGCTTGAAGGCCATTCTTGGCATGAATCTGTAATCCAAGGTATTTAACCTCCTGTACCGGACCAATTCTAACCCCTGCAACCTCTAGAGAGGTAGAGGGTGTCCGAGGGTCTGGATTTACTGAAAGGTATTGCGTCTTGGCCCCATTTAGGCGCATGTCCATACTCTTACACCATTCTTGAGTAGCATTCACCAACACCTGTAGGTCCTCAACTGTAGGCGCGACGAGAACAAAATCGTCCGCAAAACCTAGCACTTGGATACGTATTATATTTAAACGTGTGCCATCAGGTAGCTGAAGGCCAGCCGTGGGACAATGGTGTGCAAGATATCGGGGGAGTCCATCCGACATAATTCCAAATAGTGTAGGGCTAATGGGGCAGCCTTGAGGAACACCCGCACTTGATTTAAACAACCCCCCATGTTTGCCCTCAATCTTGATCGCCAAAACTGTACTGTCTATTACAGCTTGAGTAGCATAAAGAAAAGAAGGCTATGTTGATGCCGAACCACAGGTATTCCACCACTGGCTATGTTCTATCAGTCTATGGTAGTGCCGTGGTTTGGGGAAGCAAGAAGCAGAGCTCAGTTGCTACCTCAACTGTGCAAGCCGAGTTTATGGCAGCCGGCCAAATTGTGAAGGAAGCCAACTGGCTTAGGGGCTTCTTAGAAGAGATCGGGGCTGCACCTTGGAGGGTCAAAATTTTCTGTGAAAACCAAGGATGCATTTCCAATCTACGGAACCCCCTTTATTCCAAATTCACAAAGCATGTTACAGTAAGCTTTCACTATGCTAGGGAAGCTATGGCACTTGGGCAAGTAGATATCCTCTATGTAGAATCTGCTCGAAATGTGGCTGACATTATGACCAAGCCACTTGCTAAGCCCGTGTTTGTTGGTCATCGTGATTCACTAGGTTTGAGAAGATACACATAAAGCATGCAGGCAGGGGGAAGTGTTGAGTTCTGAACATTATTATTGAATGCCTTGTGCTTTAAGTGATCTTCAGGTGTGCACTATTCGGATATGGGTCCATTGAGAACATAAGGTACCTTAAGACACGTTAGGTTGTGGACGATTTCGAACATAAGGTACAATCTGATCTAGATTACGCGTTAGTGTGAAAGGACTATTAAAGCTGCGATCACCGCATAGTCGAGCAACTGGTTTGGAAAGATACTGGGCACATAAGGATGCCAGTCTTGTTCATGCAGTTGCATGTGTCTAAAGAGCAGACAGTCGTCGAGGACTGTAGCTGGAGAGGCACGAACTTACGACCTGTCTGCTTGCTTACAGGATACGCCACTGCCCATAACCTTTTACAAGATCTCTGAGTAAGGCGGTTACAGCATGGATACGGGCCCGCATGCCATTTTTGAGCAACGTGAAGAACAGGGAGTATAATGGACGGGCAGGCAGGTGTGCGGCGTTACATGTAGGGTGTGTGTGTGTGTGTGTGTGTGTGTGTGTGTGTGTGTGTGTGTGTGTGTGTGTGTGTGTGTGTGTGTGTGTGGGTGCTTGGGGAGGTCTGCTTTGAAGACGAGGAGGGGGGCCGGGGAGCAAAGCAGATACAGACGCAGAGTAAGATGGGTCAATGGTGGGGGCCGTCTGGATAAAACGGGGGTTGGGGGCCAGATAAGACGCAAGTTGGATCCCAGCAATGTACCCAGCCCATAGGACAACTGTTTCCATCCCTGTTACGGCTCTGCTGCCAGAATTGTAAAACCTCAGCCTACGTGCTGGAGGGCTGCTATTCCTTTTGCAAGAGATGAAGGAAGAAATGAGAAACATAGCAAGAAAAGACATGCAATTTCTCCGAAGCAGGAGAATCATGGGAAATCGAGTAATGGGATGACAAGACCCTGCTGCTCGGACTGTGCCCCCCCAAACTACGCCTGATATCCGATGTACAAACGGAAACTCGACGTCCCCACCTCCCACACCTCTCAGTCTTTCTTTCCTCTCACCCTGCCCCCAGGTCCTCTAGAGGAGATCTCCTAGGAGAATGCCCAGTTAGCTAGGGATTTGAGGGACATTCCCCTGCACAATGTGCTAGTCTTAAACACATTCTACTCATGCGGCGTTCCGGAACCATGCGATCTAATGGTATTGGAATTGGTAGGTCCTCTTACACTGTGGCTTGCTGAAAGTGACCCTCGGGAGGGTACAGCATCAAAATGTACATAGATGCCTCCACTAGTAGCGTCAGGTGCTTCGTATCTGCATACCTGAACGGTCTACTCTTCCCGCCCCACCAGTCAAGTGCCAACACTTCATAAACCGTCCAGACTCGTTGACATGGCTGCAACAACCCATCACGCGGCTGCAACGACCAATCACGAAGCCCGTTATATTTGCTTCGGCCGTGTAAAAAGTCGGTTTTTTGAATGCCCTACCCAGCAAGATGGCCAGAAGCCTGCCAAAGATTCGGATATCTTCGAGGGTGCCAAGTACTGTTTTCCAGAGTACCCCAGGAAGTCCAAAAGACGCTGCCCTAAACCCTACTTAAATGCTCTGAAAGAAGATTCGGAGCTTTCTCTTATCCATTAGCAAGTTGGCTGTCTATAGCTCGACAGTCTCTTACAATTACACGCAATTCAAGGTATTCGGTCAAAGACGTCCATGATCTTGTGGACAAACGACAAGGTGCTTTCACGGAAATGAGGTCACAATTGGATTCAAACCTTGGCTTCACGTGTATTCACACATGCGGACTCACAATCGCACATGGACTTACTTTCATCCTTTCCGGCGACACATATAATAGAGGAAATGGATTCCTCCCTTGGTCCCCTTTGTCCTGCCCTGAGAAGGAAGGGCAAGGACGAGTACCAGGAGAATTACGAAAGGAGCATTCATCATCTGTAACGAGTTCAGCAGCACAGCTCCTTTCCTCTCTTGTCCTTCGACAGTGGATATCCTGACGTTTGCTTGCCAGGGCACGCTCCAGGGCCCCCCTGTCTCTGCAACTAACAACTAAATAGCAGTCCAACCTAGCAAAAATGTACTCTGGGCATCTTCAATACACAGGCCAGGGAAAGGTGGCCTATTCCAAACCCAGAATGGCCACCATAAGGGCATCCGCCAAATTCCATGTATGAGGGACAGGCGCCACAGGGGTACGTTGTTTCTGACACATCTTTCCACCCAGCCTTCCAAACCCAATTGTTCCCACATGTCATATCAAGCTGCCAGGCACCAACAAACGGACATATTGCACATGTGCATGAGTCATCCCATTCAAATTGCAGTCAAACGAGGCAACCCATGGATCATCCCACTCAACTTGCAGTTAGATGCAGCATTTCCTGAGCCATACCACTCATCTTCCAGTCAAATAAATCGTCCCATGATTCATCGGACTACAGATGCAGACAGATGGGTCATGCCATGAATCATCCCACTACAACTTGCAGTAAAATGCGCCATCCCACTCAACTGGCAGTCAAATGAGTCATCCAAGGGTTATCCTAGTTAATACGCAGGCATATGCCCCGATGCATACACTCAACATCTGAAACAAGTCCACCATAGTATATGGAGGTTGGAAGTGATGGTCCCTCACATCAAAACTCCAGGTGGCGATCTTCAAGAAGCACAACACACCAGACTGGCCTGAAGGCTTAATCTTAGGGCACCTCGCAACCTTGCCTGGAAGCTCAATCTTAGGGCACTTCCCAGTGGGAACAAGGCGGCCTGCTCTGGGTCACTCTACCACCCGGGAGGAGATTGGCCCATCGTTTTCTCTCTAATTACTCAAAAGCCCATCTAGTTCTGAAGTCAGCTTGATAGCTTGCAAGGCAATTGTATCCTGGAATTCACACACACTGAAAAAGCCCAAAAAGCAAAACCAGCCATGAATGCAAAGCCTCCTTTGACATCTTAGCTCCGCCCTGATTGGAAATTGCCGGGTGGAAGGGAGAGTCGTGCAAGTGTCTCAAGGGGATGCTTTGGGAGCCGGAGCAGGGGTGGGGCTGTCGGCATTGGCCTTGATGAAGTTGTCACGTGCCCAGGTGGGCATTGAGTCAGCTGTCAACCTGGTGGTGAGCTCCGAGAGCGTTTTGGCCACTCCCTGGAGATCTGCAGCGGTGGGGGCTCCCGCAGGTGACCCAGCAGCATTCAGCATCTGTGCCAGCTGTGAGAACATGTTGACAGCCGCCGAAGTCTCGCTCTGTGCAACACCGGCTGTGTAGGTGTTCATCTGCTGCGCGAATGAAGACATAGTGTCGAACAGGGCGGCTGTTCCAGGAGCCCCTGCGGGAGCTCCCGCAGGGCTCCCTCCCGCAGCAGCTTCCCGGGCGGCTGAGATGGCCTTCAGCGTTGCTTCAGCTTGCTTGGGGTCGGAGGTGGCAACACCTGACATGGCTAAGAGTAGCTGATTGACTGCCTGGATGGCATTGACAGAGCTCATGGCAGCTCCCACAGGGTTAGTGGCTGTCTGACCGCCGGACAGTGCCGCCATGTTGGAGGCCATGTTAGAGAATGCCTGGAACATGTCAACAAAGGACCTGACGTTGACGGGTGCTGGGCCAGGGGCTCCGGACACGGGGACAGCGCTCGACGGTGCCGGGGCCTCCTCCGTCTCAGCAAAAATTTGCCGCAGCCTTGGCATGTTCTGGCTCATGATATCGAAGGCCCGAGACATGCGGTTTGCGGTCTGCAAGAAGGAAAAGCGTGTTGAAAAGAGTTCCCGCACCAAAACTATGTATGGAATACATTACGGTAGAACAGCAAAGAGCATCTAACAGGCAAGCAAAGCAAGGCATATATTTGTGCACATACTCACAACTGTTCCTGAACCTCCTATCAAGCTATCTGAAACACTCCATGCCTAAATTCCGGTGGGCAGGTGCTGTACATAACATTTGTAAACACGGACGAATGCAAAGACACACTCACTACCCCCCCCTCCCTCCCAACCAGAACCAGACCCCCCCCCCACCACACACACACCCACACCCACACCCACACACACACACAAACAAACACACACACACACACACACACACACACACACATGCACAACCACATATACACACACACACACACGCAAGGCAAGCTTGCCCCTACTTACTCTGGCATACCTTGTTTGAAACAGGTAAGCTTGCATTTGTGTACCAAGGAACACATTGGAGCTTGCAACTAATAAGGAGCGAAGCTAACATGACCACTCTCTTTAGAAACTTTTGGACCCTCTGACTACCTCTGTGTTCCTCCCTCGGTATGTCAGCCTGCATGCAAGCATAACAATTGATGCAATTTTCCAGGTTGGTTGAGTGCGTGTGCATATGCATGTGCATGTGCGCGTGTGCGCGCGCGCGTGCGTGCATGTGTGTGTGTGTGTGTGTGTGTGTGTGTGTGTGTGTGTGTGTGTGTGTGTGTGTGTGTGTGTTACACGCCCGCCTTTGTTCAACACGTGTGCAGATGGGATATGAAGAATGGGGTGGAGGGCGCTTACAGCTGTGGCCTCTGGAGTGCGGAGTCCACCAGAAGCGGCCAAGTCGGCCTGCCTCTTGGCCTGGACCTCTCCAACGGAGCCTGACAGGTTTTCCAGGGAAGGAGCAGAAGCCGCAAAGCCCAAGGTGGGTTGTGATGAAGGGGCAAGATCCTCAGCACTGGACGCTTGGTTGTAGGCCTCCCCAAACATAGTCATCACAGCCTGCACCATGCCGCAGCCTCAATGACATTAAAATGTTCCAGGAAACTTTTCATTCCTTCCCACTGATGATGTTCGATAGTGCTATTGGCCCCTGATAGTGGGATTGCCACACTGGAATCGATGACACCTAATACAAAGTAATATAAAGTCATCAGTAGTGACAATTTGTCCAACAATGAGCAATCAACGGGAAGGCTCGACCGATGAACAGGCAAGGCTGTGGAAACAGAATACAGGGAAAGGGGTAGAAGAGGCAGGAGGGAGACAAACAATAAACACTGTGTGCGTAAATCTCCAAAGAATATCAGCAGCATATGCAGCAAGCTTTGTGACATAACACGGGATGCAGATGTGGTACAGGAAAGTATAGATATTGTGGACGGAAGTTAAGAAAGAAGTGCCATATTACTCTCAGTCGAGGGTTCCTGGGGATTATGAATGTTTATATTGGAAGATAGATAAAACGAAAGGCGAGCGACAGAAAAGACAGGCATGCCCTGATGAAAGTAGCACCCACTCCAAACATTTCTTTCTCTGTGGAAGGGCGATCTGAGTTGCGTTATGGAGGAAAGTCAGCAGCTACGTGTATACCCCTTTCACGCCTTGCTCCACCGTTTTCCTCCACTTCTGGCCCCATCCACTCCCTCCCTTCCCCAAAAAAAGAAAGGCCAAAGAGAGAGGTCGGGGGAGAGGGGCGGAGAGGGAGATAGGGAGAGGGTGAGAGAGAGGTAAAAGAGGGGGAGGGGGGGAAGAAGGGGGGGGAGACCGGAGAGGAAGGAGTGGGGGTGAATTGCCTGGGACAGAGGACCCTTGAAAGAATTGTTTTGAACTGCATCCATTGAGTGACAGGGAGAGTTTAGTCACCTGAATCCTCCTGGCCAGTGCCAGGCTACGAACACCTGTGGCCGGCGACTGCAGGTAGTCACGGATCTCTGCCATGGTGGATTGCAGCTCAGGAGATAGGCCTGGGATAGGAGCCTGAGCTGCGCCAGCCGCCCCCGCAGCTGCCCTGTCCTGCTTGTTCATAATCTCGATGGCGCGGGATAGTTGCACCAAGTTCTGGCCAGCACAACACCCACTTTCAGCCCTGAAACTGCGTGAACAACTGAGACCAAGAAATGCTCCTGCTTAAGAGAAATTGTTGAGGGGAAAACATACCCCTGCGATAGGCATGCTGAGAGTATTGCCGACCTGAGGAACGCATCAGCTAGGAAAACCTATCTCTAAATTGCACTAGCAGCAGACAGCAGACACAATCTATTAAGGCGAAGCCAGTACCCATGCCCCACGAACCCGCACACGCGCAATCGCACCCGCACACACCGGCACTGGCGTGCGTGCCCACACGCACGCACACACCCACACACACACACACACACACACAGACACACACAAACACACACACACACACACACACACACACACACAGACACACAGACACACACAGACACACACACACACAGACAGACACAGACACAGACAGACACACACACACACAAACACAAACACACACACACACACACACACACACACACACACACACACACACAACAGAAAGCAATAGAACTGAACGAACATACTTGGCACAATGTAGGACGAGATAGTTGGTGGTGCTGACCCTGAAATTATTCAAACCTCTGCTGAGTGATCAATTTACATGAGTTCTTTGATGTTTGCAATTGCAATTAGAAAGATCCCCATGATTATTTCTGCATCTCTCCACATGGGCAAACAATTTGCCAAAGGGATTCAGTGCATGGATTGCTCGCACATTGTACAGCCAGAGTCACTCCCACCCATCCGTCCGAGCAGTCCTTCATCCCCTCAACACGTACACAGGCCTCTCACTTTTCATCTCTCCGTCTCCCCTTCCCGCCCCTCCCCCCCCCCACACACACACACCCATCCATCCACATCCTTTCACACACAGAACACAATACACACAAGCATGGGCATGGACGAGGGACAGAAAGAAATGCTGATGCACACATGCCGGCGACGAGTGAGAGGGCGATGCTTGCATTTACAGCACAGGGACACAGATTGAACGTCAGAAACCAGAAGTTGGGGGGAGGGGGAGGGGGGCTTGTTTCGGAGAGCCTTACCTT
>KV908445.1:413265-430765 GCA_002005505.1 Botryococcus braunii
GCCTAATCGTCGTTGAAACATGGGGCTGCTCTTATCAATCCTACTCTTGTAAAGCAGAAAATAACATCTGTCCAGCCCATAGGGCACGATGAGATGTCCAAAACACATTGGGTAGCTATAGCCTCAAGAGGCTTTACTTTAAATTTATGCGTTGAGTTCCCAATATTGTATAAATGGGCCGTGGAACAGGGCAGAAGACCCGATCATCAGTAGGACACTCTCGCTGACACCTCACACCTTTGTACCCCCTGGTCGTAATTGTCAGTAAAATGATGTGGCTATTCAGGGCATTTGCTTTCAAGCACTGGGAGAACGAAATTGTCCCACATTGATCCCACATTGATCCCACCAGCTGCTAAAAGTCCCACATCGATCCCAAAACGATCCCACAGTGTGGGATAGATGTGGGATCGATGTGGGATTGAACTCTGAAAATTTGGGATCGATGTGGGATCAATGTGGGATTGAATTTGGGATCGATGTGGGATTGTGTGACCAAAGTGTACGATTCTGGGACCGGAATTTCCGATCCCACATCGATCCCACATCGATGTGGGATTTTGGTGGGATCGATGTGGGATCGATCTGGGAATGATGTGGGATAGAATTTGTGGGATCGATGTGGGACTTTTATGGGATCGATCTGGGACAGACTGAGTGGGATCGATGTGGGATTGATACGGGAATGATCTGGGACATCCAACAATGATCCCAGGAAGCACGTGGGATTTGTATGGGATCCATGTGGGACTGACATAGGATGAGCATATGAAGCCTCAGACTAGTGGGAGAGTAGTAGGAGATGTAAAGAAATCAGCAAAAGTCTATCATCATGAGTATACCATTAATATTACAAATCAGATGACCTGCATGCACCTGCGCAGCTGCAGGTGCCAAGTTTAACCTATTTCATTACTAGCTATAGCAGCTAGCTAGCTACTATAGTATGCACTCTGTACGTATACATAGCTATGTATAGAGTGCATACTAGTTTATTCGTCTATAAGCTTTTAAATAAAGGAATTAGCCACGAAGGCGTATATATATATCGTATGTCCGTGCACTTAGGAATACCCACATATTAATGCAGAAACTTAAATGTCAACTTCATTACCAGTTTTGAAGCTACCAGCAAGTAATTAAACTCCATGCAATATGTCTTGTTGACTCAGGATCATATGCTGGTCTGGCAGCCTCTACAACCTTAATGCAAACTTAAGGGCCGAAACATATGTATACATGGGATACTAACTGCACTCCCATGTTCATGTAGTGGCTCCCATGTTTTGGCTGCACCCAGGAGAGCTACCATAAAACCTCAGACCCACCCACCTACACTGATGATGTCGCTTTTGACAATACTAATAATGCACGGCTGGTGTCACTTTGTGAGACTGGTACCAGCAGCCACAGATTCCACAGTTGGTGGGTGTACTTGCTTGACAGACAGGAACTTTCCAATCCTCTGCCGGCATGAAAATTCTGGAAACGGCTCCCGTGCCTGAATGACTCTCTAGTCCTGTAGAGGAAGATCTTCCAAGCTCCATGGGCAGTTGCTGCGTATTCGATGTTACTGCAAAACCCACACTCCATGTCACTTGCATGGACCACTTTGAAAAGAAAGTTGTGCATGAGGTACAGCCTATGTAAAATCACCATCAGGTCCTTAACATTGTGCTTCAGCCATGCATGTCGACCTAAGAATGCCAAGTTGTTGATGCCCATCCCGCTCCCACACCCAGGGCTTCGCTGGAGACAAAATATTGCTCCCAAGCCCCTCACCCAACCCCTCCCAGGCATCAAGAAGCTGCGCGCACTGTTTCCAAAGTCCACTAAACACCAGATATGTACTCCTCCCCTCCCAAAACCCCTCCCTCTGCCATGGCAAATTGTCTGAGCCATCATCTCCAAGATCTGCAGCAACACACACACACACACACACACACACACACAGAGAGACAAACACACACGCACACACGCGCTCGCGCACGTGCGAGCGCGCGCGCGCACACACACACAGACACACAGAGAGAAAGAGAGAGAGAGAGAGAGACTTGGGGGGGGGGGGGGGCCAAGTAAGGTAAGGGTCCTGCACACATGGAGCTTCTTCTTCTGACCTCGGCGCACCTTCGTTGCGGTGGGTTTCTCCTTACGCTTCCCAGCAACAGTCTCCTGGACAGGATGTAGGCACAAATGAGGGAAAGGGGAAATATCGTAACAGAAAGGGAGATAGGGGAGAGGGAAGGGAGGTAGAAGGGGGCAAGAGGGAGAGAGTGAAAAGGGGGGGGGGGGGGGAGAGAGAGGATAAGGGTGAGAGGAGCTGGTAAAGGGGGGTTGGGGGAGGGGGGGGAGCAAACTGTGACAAACAGACATGCAATCGCGTGCACGCACGCCACCCCCCCCCCCCCCAACACACACACACACACACACATTGCACACGTGGAAAATATGAGGGTTCCATGGATGTTACAGAGATGAAATACCTCTATGAATCATCAAGGTCAATTTCTTGTCGCTGCTACCGACTTTGTCATCAGCAAGTTTGCCGTCAGAAACCCATTAGGCGTTTGCAGACTGGTAGATTCTGTTCAAATTTGCCGAGTTCCTCGTCTCGGCAGTGCGTAGTGACAGACAATGTGTCTCCATTGCAGCTGTTTTCTCTACCTTTGTACACAGTGATTTGGCCTGCATGTCAAATACTCGGAGTCAAGTGCGTGCTTGTGTGAAACTCAATGCAGGTGAATGAACCTGTTGTCCTCAATTTGTAGCTTAAGAAGCAGTGATGCTGGCCGACGGGACTTGGAAGCATTACTGCAAGCATTGATACAGTATGCCCCTGCCCCAAAGTCTTTCTCTTGTATTAGACTTGACAACCCACAATACAAAGAATCCCCCTACCCATTGCTATCCTTCTTTAAGAAGGAAGCTAACACACATGGTGAACAAGCACACAATGTGCAAACTGATCTGAATTATGAGTTAAGCCCCCACATACTGATAGACATGTAAGGCACAGGCTGAAATGCCTCAGGGCCTGCAGCACCTGGACAATGATGCTGCAGCATAGTTCTGCTAGGACCCAACTCAATGAAGCAATGTAATTTGAATAGGTCATTGAAGTAAACACAGTAGAAAGGCACATTATCTGTCCTTACCTTACATTTGGCCAGCCCAGAGGCCTAAACGAGCCCCAACCTCAGGCAAGCCGTGCCTCATCCATGCTTAGCCGTTTCTTGCCGTGCCAAAACAGCCTCGAGAGCCTTCGTAAAAGCAGTCTAACAACTTATCCAAGCATGGAATAACTAATACAACAAGATTGGAGAAACAGAAGTTACTCCGGAGCACAAAAATTCAAAATGCAGGCGACGTAGCCGTTGCACGCCCCACGCAACTCCGTCGCCAGCTGTTCAATGATAGACATGAAACAAAAATGCTCCACAAACACAAATATTATCTTCGGAATGTTGGTCTATGTGTTGGTCCAACTCACAGAACAATGTTGAACCAATACCGTCTTGGACGTCCCGTGTGTCACGTAACGTGACAGTGTCACGGGAACGGCGAATTGTAGCTGCAGCTGCCCCGAGCTGTCCCGGACTTGTTTATGTGCCTCCCGTTCGATGTCCTACGGAGGCTGAAAATATGCAGCTGTGCACTGTATCCTTTATTTCTACCATTTTCCAGAATCTGAAGCTGGAGATTGGGAGCAGCTCAGCGGTAACTACCTGAGGTCTAGTTTGCACAGTGTCCGCGCGTTGTCTGTGTTTTGTTTTTGGATAAGCTGCTTCACGGTTGTTATTTTGAGAAATGTTTTCAAGGATTATGATTTATATGAGTTGTGTTGGATTCAATGAGCTGCTAAAGGGTGCGTCCAGGTAGGTCACTTTGGGTTTCGTCAGTCTGTTTTGGCTTTCATGTCTGGCCGGCTAGAAGCAACAAAGAAGATTTCCGGACTTGTTTCTGTTTATATGTATACCAGTGAACTACCTGTCTCTTTGCTTGTGTGCCCTGGAAAAGAAACTGTGCTGGGTGAGGGCCCACCTTGCAGGGCTAACTCTGAAAACCTATATCATGCAACAGTTTGGGGATTATCCAAGCCGGGCCACTCAGGTGCAGAGCAGAGAGGCCAGACCTGCCTGCACAATGAGCGTAAAAGCCGAGGCCATAGCTTCCTACACAAGGAACTGCTGCTTTCTACCATGCAGGGGCGCCAGCGCTCACGCCTATTTACCTCTTCCCCCCCCTCCCCCCCCCCCCCTCTCTCTCTCTCTCTCTCTCTCTCTCTCTCTCTCTCTCTCTCTCTCTCTCTCTCTCTCTCTCTCTCCTTCCTTCCCCCCGCCCTGTGTGTGTGTGTGTGTGTGTGGCGTGTGTTTCTTTGGTTTCTTAACACACCGAACACACGCAGAATCACACCACACACACACACACACACACACACACACACACACACACACATACACACAGGCATGCACACACACATTCTAACACTCTCTCTCTCTCTCTCTCTCTCTCTCTCTCTCTCTCTCTCTCTCTCTTTCTCTCTCTCTCTCTCTCTCTCTCTCTCTATTTTCTTTTACGTGCTGGGTATGAGCCTTGGGGGTAAATGTGGAGAATCTCGACTGGAGACCAACTTCAAAGTACATCAGAACCAAGGGATACCCCTGTTCATAGCGTCAGAAGGTTTCCTTATCCAGGGAAAGCAGTTCTTTGGTGCAAACATGGAGCAAGGTTTCTCTGGCTACTGGCATGGCAAGGGCATCCTTCAACAATAGCAAGGGCATTCAGGTGCACCTGGCTTCTTGGCTTTTCGATTCAGTATTCCACTAGATTACCTAATTGCAAGGCAGGTTACAGAGTAGCCGGCTACTTCATTGTTCTTTTAGTATGACTACGGGTCATACTGGTACCTTCATCGGTACCAAAGCGTTGCTGTCGGGGAAAGTTCTGGTTTACAATCTGTCTTTGACAACCCCCTTGCAAGGGGATGTAGGGGGAGATAGGCCAAGGGCAATTGCCCTTGGCCCCTCTCTCTCTCTTTGTCGGTGTGTGTGTATGCGTGCGTGTGTGTGTGTGTGTGTGTGTGTGTGTGTGTGTGTGGTGTTGTGTGTGTGTGTGTGTGTGTGTGGTGTGTGTGTGTGTGTGTGTGTGTCTGTCGGTGTCTGCGTACGCGTGCACGTGTGCGTGTGTGTGTGTGTGTGTGTATGTGTGTGTGTGTGTGTGTGTGTGTGTGGGGCTGTGTGTGTTGCTGTCTGTGTGTGTGTGTGCGTGTGTGTGTGTGTGTGTGTGTGTGTGTGTATGTGTGTGTGTGTGTGTGTGTGTGTGTGGGTGTGTGCGTGCGTGTGTGCGTGTGTGTGTGTGTGTGTGTGTGTGTGAGAGTGTGTGTGTGTGTGTGTGTGTGTGTGTGTGTGTGTGTGTGTGTGTGTGTGTGTGTGTGTGTGTGTGTGTGGCTGGGTGTGTGTGGCTGTGGCTGGGTGTGGCTGCAGATTAAACTTTTGGAGATGATGGCTCAAATTTGCTGCCCTGGCAGAGAGGGGTTGTGGGAGGCCCCTGGCACCCTAGGGGAGGAGTATATACATCTGACTTTTAGTGGTCTTTGCAGACATGGGGATGGGAAACAGGTTGGACATGCATTTTGCATGATGTCCAGATGGCTGTGACCCTTGGACAGCTGTCATGAGGTGACATTCATCCTTGCAATGGTACTTTCTTGGTCTGGGATTCTTTTGGGAACAATGTGGGATTGGTGTGGGAACGTGGGATCGAGGTGGGATCGATGTGGGATTGGTGGGATTGCGACTACAAAATCCCACCGAATGTGGGATCGATGTGGGATTCTGGTGGGATCAATGTGGGATTGCCGTGGGATCAATCTGGGACCGTGGGATCAATGTGGGATAATTTCGTTCTCCCAGTGAAGGGGGCGTTGTTCACCACTTAATGTTGGTAACCAGATCTGAGCGATCAAAATAAACAAATGGTTGATACCATATGCGCACGGCCATGTACAGGTAAAAGCAATTCATTGAGCAGAAAAGTGGCTGTGGTGTGTGTGTGTGTGCGTGTGTGCGTGTGTGTGTATGTGTGTGTGTGTGTGTGTGTGGTGTGTGTGTATGTGTGTGTGTGTGTGTGTGTGTGTGTGTGTGTGTGTGTGTGTGTGTGTGTGTGTGTGTGTGTGTGTGTGTGTGTGTGTGTGTGTGTGAAGGGGTGGGGGGCTCGAGAGGGAATGTATTGAAAAGATGTATATCAATCTTTGTAAGCGGCCCTTCAGACAATCCGGATCAGGTGCACCCTGGATAAAACGGCAATTACGGGCTATTTCTCAAGAGCAAAATGCATGCCGTATGGCATCTACATTTACAGCTGTGTACATGCATTTGCGGCTGTACATATGTGTGCATCGTTGTTATGTGTACTTCAAATTAACACATGCCCCCCCCCCCCTTTTTGTGAGGGGTAAGGGGTTCTGCCCCTTGTGAGGGCAGAATTCAGATGGACATATCCTTCCAAGTTGGGATTATTTTTTCTTTTGTTCAGTGGAGACGCCTAGATCGTTTGCAAAGAGAAAATATTTTGGAGTGGAGTATATACATGTATACTACCTCGCATCCCCAGAGCTACATCTGTGTTGCTACATGAAACACACCATAGAACACAAATCCGAGTCCAAACTAAATGCAGGTCTAATAAAGCACATCAACTTTGAATGAACATGCATGTCATGACTCATTTGGGGCATTTCAGCCCCGGGCCCAGCATGCGCGATGCGACACATGATGGGCATTGGCGTTTGTGGGCTACGCAGGTTCTTCACAACTCTTACGACATTTCTAATCAACGCCGCATTTTCAAGATATACTCAACTGTGAGACAATTTGCAAAGATGCATCAAAGGAATCAAGGAGCCGATGACATCCTGTCACCCATTGATTTCACCCTTCAAAGGTCTGACTGAATTTCTCTTTGCTGGGGCAATGACAAGGGTTGGTCCCTGATCACTGACATTTTTGACCCGAAGTATCAATGGATGATTGGGATGCAACAAAGGGTGCTTCAGTCAAGATGTAATTACAAACCTTTAGATCGCGCTCTGAAATCAAACTTCGGAATCGTGCATGCAACTTGCGCAAGTTGCAGCTGTATGAATGGCGATTTGTTATGGTAGTCTAAACACTTGGTTAGCTATATAGCAGAATCAAGCTGTTGCCATTTGCAAAAATGTTTGATTATGCCACCAATTAGTACTGAGCTGCCTATCCCCAAACATGTACATGTGACTTAAACCCAACAGCTGTGGTAGTAACTTGTTTTGACACTAGCATGTTTTGTGCACTGAGTATACTTAATGTCTCTCCAAGCACTCAGCTAAAGGGCAAGCATGCTAAGCACCCCAAGCAGACAATTTTACTGCTTGACAAACATCAAAGGGGCCAAGTGTGGGACATCCGCAAACTGCATCTGCATAATGGCCTACTTGAAAATCATGTATGTCATCATATAGCAACGCTGTAGTAAAAATTATTTTCATAAAGCAATGCTACGCAGCGCTATAATAACAATTTTAGAGATTACTTTGGGAAAAGTTTTTAGGGTACCGTTTGACTGGCACCCATCTCATGGCTCATTGTTGCTTCTAGGCAATGAAATGCAGCACACATATAGCTCATCCTTTGACTTGCGTAAAACTACAGGTACAGTTCTATGACACATCATGATTACGTCTCTCCAGGGGGCGAGGTCATGAGGCAATACAATTGTTTCATTCCAATAGAAACATTAAAATTTGGTTACTGTGGGGGCTATCCCATCTCATCAGTCTCTAGTGGCTAACAGATGGACTTTTTACATGAGAGATTAAAAAGACCGGCCCAATGTTTCGCGACTCAAACCCAAGTGTTTTAAGGTAGATGTCACATCGGGTCCGCAGCCAGCTGTCGACCCACAGTGGCACCGATGATGGAACTGACCCGGCGCATACACAAGATCCCTCCACATTTTCTTGTGCACTGATGGCCTGGCTCAAAAGCCCCTGGAGTCCTGTGTTTTACCCAGAGTTGGCTAAGATCAGACTGGTCATCTTCTTCCCTAAACTTCTCATCATGGCTTAATCAGAGCCATTGTAATATGAAAGAACCACACACTCAATTGGTGCCCCACACTCAATTTCCTGACTTGAGCGTTTCGTTGAATATATTCTGCACAGCCTTTCATTGCAGACCTTTCAAACGCCACTACTGTTCTTATATGCTTATTGACTCGTGCCAATTCAATAAGGGGCATGACAAGAACGCAGATGAATGTCGCTAGTTCTACGGAAACTTATATTCTTGAAATGCCGTAGACAGTCTGTAGAAAGCCTGATAGGCATTTGAAGGCAACGTTATGCCTAGGCTGTTATGATGGTTTCAGGACTCTTGCGGGAAGGAAAATAAAACTCACCTCTCCCGTTCGGGTCGGTCTCTCTCCCCCTCCCCTCCCCCTCCCCTCCCCCTCCCCCTCCCCTCCCCTCCCCCTCCCCTCCCCTCCCTCTCCCTCTCCCTCTCCCTCTCTCTCTCTCTCTCTCTCTCTCTCTCTCTCTCTCTCTCTCTCTCTCTCTCTCTCTCTCTCTCTCTCTCTCCTCTCTCTCTCTCTCTCTCTCTCTCTCTCTCTCCTCTCTCTCTCTCTCTCTCTCTCTCTCTCCTCTCTCTCTCTCTCTCTCTCTCTCTCTCTCTCTCTGCGCGTGGCGCACGCACACACACACACACACACACACACACACCACACACACACACACACACACACACACACACACACACACACACACCCCCCACACACACACACACACACACACACACACACACACACCAAAACACACCCCGCACACGCACACGCACACGCACACGCACACGCACACACACACACACACACACACACATACACACACACACACACACACACATACACACACACACACACACACACACACACACACACACACACACACACACACACACACACACACACACACACACAATAAACCACCAATAAATAGTGGCAGTTGCACTCGCAGACATGCACCCCCCCCCCCCCCACACACACACACACACACACACACACACACACACACACACACACACACACACACACACACACAATATGCTGTAACACATAACTATCGCAGCGATGGCAGCAATGACAGCAGTCGCTGCATTGCAAAGGCCAAGGGCAGCAGGTGATCATCATTGCACTAACAAGCAGAGCAGTCACGACTACAACAGCAACAGAATAACCAAACCACGAGGAGTCATAGCCACCAGTTTGACCAACAAGACTCTTGTGGAGGCTGTGGAAGAAACTCCTTGTTTTGATATGCAATCTAGGCTCAAAACTATCCTGATAATTTCCTCGGCCTTCCTAGACGAGACTGCTGTAGGTTGACTGTTTAGCCAGCTTCAAAAGCCTGAAGAGCTTCCGTCTTTACCTTTTCCCATGGAACAGGCTTAGCAGGAAGGCTGCTAAATTATGGAATACAGTATGGTAACGGCGCTCAGAAGGGTATTTGGTAGACATTCAGACGGCGAATATTATTACATTGAAATGGAACTGGCACGTAAGGGGTCGACGAGAACCTCCAATATCAGGGTCTCTTAATTATCATTTCACGATGGTTCGTCGCGGGAGAAAAGAAAGGGATACTCATCGTAGCTTGCCCTGTACCCGGTAGGATTGAATACGGGCTACGCTGCCGTGGACGATCTCAAAACTAGTCCGTGCGGGTGTCTAGCATAGTCGCGAGTATGACGTTATTATGTATCCACTATATCTGCTTGGTCTGACTGAACAGTCAGTAACGTCCGAGGGCCAGGACCTAGACGGCGAAAGAAGCCAACGAACCGGTGGCTTGCCTCTAGTGCAAGGGAGAAGCCAAAATTTGAAAGATATCTTCCCATAAAAGCAGACAACTCCAATACAATATTTTTATCCTGTCCCGCATGACGGCAAGCCTTGCCGCGTGCCACTGTTGTAGAACGGCTGTGAGGGGAAGTTTTTGAAGTTGAGGGGGACCGATGACTTGGCTCGGCAAGTCCGTTACTTAGGATAGTTGTGGCGGGCGTAACTAGGCTGGATTCGGAATACACTTTTCCGGACGCCCCCCCCCCCCCCCCCAAAAAAAAAAAAAAACATTTGAAAGCTTTGACACTACTGGAGAGTAGACGTTGCTGTTGAGTTAATGTCGCCCACTGCTGACTACTCCATTATTTACTCTGACTTCTGCGTTGGGTCCATTGAACGTCTCTTTTGGCATCGAATGTGCTTCGTACATTTCTCAAACTGAAATATGTCCTCTGGCACAATGCATCCAGAATGCATTTCGACACCTGCGCACGTGCGGAAACAAAATCTTAGGAAATATGAAGCCCGTTTTCGTCCTTTCCGCGAAAGGAAAGAGGCTTCTCCTCCACCAGTGTTGAACCCTTTCATCTATGCCAAGGGGCATGCATGTGGAAAGAAATAACACGATACGCTTGGTTCAAGGAAATCGAAAAAAAGGTGCCCAGCGCGTCCAGCGCACCGAGCCTCAGTCACGTGTCTACAGGTGTAGGTACTGAATGTTCAATATCCCAACAACCAGAGGATTGTGGCCGCAGAATAAAGCGGGAGCTCGAGCAATTGATGTATTGCTTCGATGTCTTCAGCATAACGACTTTTGAACCTTCACACGTAAACAAACTGCCTTTGTCTCCCCAAAAATCCAGCACATTGGTAAACATATGTGACTTCTGCACGCGGTCGCCTCTTGACACACACACACACACACACACACACACACACACACACACACACACACACAGACACACACACACACACACACACACACACACACACACACACACACACACACACGCACACACACACACACCACACACACACACACACACACACACACACGCGCGCGCGCGCACGTACGCACGCGCGCGCGCGCGCACGTACGCACGCACGGATGCAAGCACGCACGCACGCACGCACGTACGCACGCGCGCGCGCCACTCTGAAGAACGTGTCTAGATATAGTACGGATTCCGTACCCTGCCCGGAAACCTGCGACTCCCCGACCCCTCGAGTTTATTTTTGCGATCCGGCAAACCGCACTGCAAGGGGATCTAGCAGCGGACACTAGCCGACTAGTGACAGCAGAAGCCGATCCCTTACTTTGATAAAAACTTTAGTGAGTATCCTTTTGAATTTTTCTTCACAACCACCTCGCCCCCGGATGTTACAGGAAGGAAGGATGGTTCGGGCAATTCTCGCGATCGCTTTGTCGACTTTCGTGCTTTTCAATTCGTCCGTTAAGTCTGAGAATACAGGTAACAACCCCGTAGAATCATTGTCTCTCTCCTTTATTGTAATTACACGGGCAGTGGTAAGACGTGTGCCTGGCCTCGCAGACAGCGGCACCATCGAAAGGCAAGGTGCACATGGTGAAGCCTCTGCTTTATCTGACGGGCACCCCTTGGGCTCGCCTCAGTCGTCAAAGTGAGTCACTGCATGTTTGTCGCCTCTTCATGCCCTGCGGACAGGGGCCACTGCACAGGGACCCTGCTGTCGTTCCGGACCCCATTCATTTCGCTAAAAACAACAACATACCCTGGAAAAATCCATGTTTAATGTTGTTTGTTTTTTCACAACTTTTTAATGTTGGAAGGAAGGGCCGCCGTATGCTTAACTACCAGTGGCTGCTAATCTAATGCCTTGAGGACACTTCGTCGATGCTAGCCGTTACCCGCTCTGCACATTACTTTTTATTTGAGACAACAGAAATTTTATCAATAATGTGTATTTTTTAACCCGCGTTTTATAGGCGAAATTGGCTGTTTACCTGTTCCAACATACACTTTGCAAGTGAATCTTGAAAGAAGACTGCACTAATATGTTGTGGCTGTGCAGTGCGGTGGAAGAAGCACTTTCTTGGACCGATCATGCTGCAGCTCCAATGAGTGCTGTTGGTCCCACAGCTTTGCCTGATGCGAGCAATGCCCCTTACAAGCAATCAATTCAGGAAACGGTAAGATCTACTTTTACTAACACTATGTAGCTTAGGCTGGAATGAAATTGGCTAGAGGACGGATGGAGATGAGTGCACATTTGCCCGGACGTGCCTTACAGGATACAGGGATCAACACAAATGGGTTTTAAAAAAGGGAACGATTGATGGCACATTATGCTTTTCCTCTTTTTCCCTTCTTTTTCTTCCCTTTTTGTTGGGAAAAAGTTGAAAGCTTGCATTGGTTCTTAATTCTCTGGCAGTGCTTCTTGGGATGACTAGAGCACTATGTTTGTTTGCTTCTACAATCAAAGCAATGGACACACCTCTGAGTACTTCTGCAGTAACGGCTGATAAGAAATTGTAATTGGTAGGAATGATCATTCCCTTGGAGGCTGCTAAAGACAGAACTGACTGGGACTGTGATGTGTTATTTGTGCAGGGTGCAAGACTTGCTGAAAAGTTGATGTCTCAGGCTCCAAAAGTTGCCCCTGAAGAAGTTATTGAGCATCTTGAAGCTTCGCCCTCATCGGCACCGGCACCCGAGTCTGCATCCCTTTCAAGTGAATTGGAAACGTCTGCTGCAGAAGCCTCTGCCGAGGTCACACCCAAAACAGCAGCACCTGCTATCGACAGACAGGAGCTCCTCAGACGAATTGCCAAGCTAAATAACCAAGGAGCTGATGACTCCGTAAGTGAAGAGGAGCTGATGGAGATTCGGCAACAAATTTTAGAAGACACACGCCGATCCTATGCAGATATAGCACCCATGACAAAACGCCTCCAGGTAATACTAGAAATAGTGCCCATTTGTTGAATTTGAGTTTCTGGGTGCACTGGCAAAACTGTCGCATGTCTTATAGCACTTGATTACGGAGGTGGGGCAGCTTAGCAAACCCTGCCAGGACTGACGACACCATCCCCGTCTAGTATTCCTAATAGCATCAGAAGATGTAACCTGTTGATTCTAAGAAACGTAGGGCTCTCTTAACGAACCCCGTTTCGTAAATTGCTTGTGTCAAAGTGGATGCACGGGCCCCAATGATGATTGATTTATGCTGCAGGCTGTTGTAAGCATGTTCAACGATGCTTTTGCAAAAGCACAGTCAATTCCCCTCTTCGACCAAGAGGATCCTGAGAGTGTGGCACCCTCCCCAGCCCAGGATCCCCTGCCTCAAGAATTCACCGCACCAGGTCCCAAGGAAGCAGCAGCACCAATGGGTATCCCCAAACACTTGTCCAACCTCAAGCCTCTGAAGGACTTGGTGGATCCTGAGTACCTACAGGCCACAGAGCGCATCACCAAGGCATTACAAGCCCTGACTGAAGAGGCCGCCGCATCCCCTGCCGCCGCACCTAGCGCAGAAGTAATCAGTGGAAATGAAAAAGCCTCTACAAAACCTTGAAGTAGCTCTGATAAAAGGTTATGATTCTGCAACTTCCCTCATTTGTTAATGGACGTCTTGCCCAATTAACATGCAAGGAACATCCTCCTCAGTCCAAAATTTTAGTTGGGCATGAGACATGGCTGCACGTGAATGTCACGGAAGTCAAGTGCACTATGCTGGGTTCTGGGATACTGTAGGACAAATAAAAAAGATGGCGTTACCCTAAGCCAAGAAACTACCTCAGCCTTCTTGTCTTAAGTAACTGCTTTGCAAGTCGACTCTGCATATCGCTGTTTGGCATTTCTCTGCGAAATGGCAAACAAAAATAAAGCCCATTATCCCCATGTATAACAAAAGACAGATGGCGGTAAATAAAAGAATCCAAGAGCACAAGAGAATGGGCCTTCGCACACAATTGCAGTATCCTCCTTGCAGTTCTGTCATGCCAGGTGTTGTTAGTATTATAGTGAATTCGAGCAGGTATGCAGTCATGACTCAGGGAGACAACCAGCAGCGGGCAGGATACAAGGCATTTGTCTTTTCACACGTCTTGACGTTGATCCAAAGCATGAATGTCAAATATATATGGATATTTGTACAGTCCATGTTTGCTGGATCACAATTCTCTCTTGGAAAATGAATAATGTGGACAGAAAGGGCACATCTTCTGGGCCAAGTAGCATGGACCCAATCAGAAGATGGTGCAACATTGGATACAAATCCAATCTGTCCCAGCATTGGAAAGTTAACGTACAAAGGTCCGAACGTATACGGGCTCAGACTGTTTGATTTGACACCTTGTGACGAAGGCTACATCTCATGTACTCCCTTCCTCCTCCATCTGGTCTGCTTAATTGGTTTACTGCATTGATCCCCTACCCATCCCCAATTGATGTGAGCAAATGGAAGGGCAGTTTGTTGGCAACTGATGTTGTTTTAAAAAGTCCTTAGTCAGCCTACCGTGCCCAAGTGGCGAAGTAGATGTGAGCTGCAGAGTGCATAGGCTCTTCGTACTGGCCTGGATCACCAGCAAGCCTGAGGTGTGGCTTTGAGAGGGACCCGGAAAGTTGTCAATAAGGCATTTGTGCTAAAGAGACGTTTTTAAAGCATATCAGGCTGCAAACGCCTATAACGAAGTTCTACGATGCCCTTTTGAGGCAGCGGCAGACTTGCTAGTGACAAAAACCAATAGGGTACTTAGCTGTGAAGTATACTTCCTGCTGGCATACAATGGACAGAAGGCTCAAAAGGTCCATAAGACAGGTGCACCAAGCTCACATTGGCAGAATTTGTTCAGGATAGCCTTGAACAAATTCACGTGCGCAAACCCCGAACCATTCATAAGCTTTAAGAATGTAAAAAGTTTGAATAGCTATACAACAGGCCCTGACGCTATTGAGGGCAATAAAAATGTATGCTGGCCGTTACGTATCCAGTGAAGACAACGTTGTGATATGCAATCCGTCTCGACCCATCCCAAACATAGTATGACCCTTTTGCATGGAGACTGCCACACTTCACCTCGCAAGCTCTATGCTTGCCACTAACATGGTCTTCATAGCACGAACTTGTAACATGCCAACCCTTGCTGGGCACATTTGAATGAAGTTAAGACATCAATGACGTATATGTTGTCTTGCACCTGCTGATTGCAGCTGGTCTCCATACACATGATTGAAAAGCCTCATTTGAAGCAGATCAACATGTCTGGCATGTTGTTTTAAGCAATATGTATTTGCAACCACTATCAGGTAGTCATCAACTCAGCAACCCCCTTTGCAAAGCACTTACTGATGCGGCCTTGAGGGTCTTCTCTTCTATGAGAACTGAAATTCGTTCATCAACCAGAGCCTGCACGCTGTCCCCAGCAGGATGTGTTCAAGTGATTGGGTGGAGGGTGACCCTATGGGGACACTCTCTCCAAGCAAGAGCTCCATTGATAGTCAATCTGCTGCATTCCAAAGCTAATCAGATTACGCTTTCTAACACATTCCCCTCCAGTTCTAGATCAACTGGCGTACGCTGTTTCCATCAGCTATCCCTTACTGGCTCCACAGGCACAATAGCTTTAAACCAATGCAAGAACATGCACTGCACCCACCCCTCATCACACCTTTCACCAGGCAGAGTTTGTTTTGGCAGCTCCCCAACACTCAGTTTGTCTTCCACTTGTCCATTTGCCTACCTGAAGAATCCTACGTCCGTCAACCTATTCTCTAGGACAGACTTTTCTTCCATCCTGAAAATGCTTTTGAATGAGTGTAGTACACTGCACTGTGGCTCGTTTTGCCCCCCCCCCCCCCCCTTTGGAAGTACGGTCTGCAAAATTGATAATGGCTGACTCTGGATGTTGGGAAACAGTTTCGCCAACCCATTAGTTTCGCCATTGGCAATGCTATCCCACTGTCGTTCAATTCCCGTGGGATCCCCGTGGCGTACCGTGGCGACATGTTTTCAAGGGCAGTACGGTACCTGTGTATTGGCTGCGGATTGCCCCGCAAGGCCCGCATGCTTCTTTGTCCAAATTACTACCACATTTGTTAGATGCCGTGACATAGCCTACGTCCGTATTAGCTACATCTGTCCAGCTCATGAGGACACTTTGATTTTATCAATCCGCACGTCTGTAGCTATATCAGGTCGATAGGGCTGGGTCCTTTTGTGTAACCTCGATCTAAGCTTGGATACTGTTCATTAATTCGTGTTCTTTAACAATTAAACTGAATATTAAAGTTTCCAATATCATTCAATTTAACTACTAAATTATGTGTGACATCTATCTTTGAGGAAGGGACCTGCCTTCTGGCCATCAATGCTGCGGGCCTCTTTTTCTCATTTGTATCGTGTTCTGCCTGTCGTAAAGCCCCAAAGTATCGAGCACATTGTCTTTGGACCCCTTTGTTTTGAAATTGCCGTTCCGCAAATCGGCTCGTCCCCGTTTCGAAGCGGTCTTGCATCCATTTGCACGAGTGCTTCCGTATGGAAGAAAGGTGGGCCCGAGCTTGAACGTCACTCTTCCTACTGCATATTGGGACGTCGATATGACTCTACTTGTGCTATCCATTCATGAAGGCTGCTCACAATTGCAGCTTATATTGTTTCTTTTCCTCGTGCAGAGCCTATGGAAGACGATTCCCTGCAGCAGTTACGAAAAAGGTTTGATGAACGATTGAAAGGTGCGACAAGATCTCTTTATTCATTGAAGTAGCGGTAGTGGTAGTGGTGACGGTAGTGGTAGTGGTCAGTGTCATTGTCGTGCACATCTTCGTCATCATGGTCGCACTCGACGCCTTCGTCGTCGACCTTGTTGTTTTCACCGTGTTGTTGCTGTGTTTTTGGGATTGTCATCATTGTGTGTCTGTGTCTGTGTGTGTGTGTGTGTGTGTGTGTGTGTGTGTGTGTGTGTGTGTGTGTGTGTGTGTGTGTGTGGTTGTGTGTGTGTGTGTGTGTGTGTGTGTGTGTGTGTGTGTGTGTGTGTGTGTGTGTGTGTGTGTGTGTGTGTGTTGGGGGGGTGTGGGTATGTGGTGTGTCTGTCTCCTCTTCTTTTCCGGGCATGACGAATACCAAACTCTTTGTATCGCGGAAACTTTGCCCCTGCGCACAAGAGTTTTATCTGCTGCTGGACTTTCGTGGCTGGCGTTCTGCACAAAATGCTAGCTCGCTGCACAAATGCCAATTTGTGAACACATCCAAGAGACTTCTCCGCAGCTCTCCCGGTGCTTCCGTGCAGCTCTGTTTAAATGCAAAATTTGGCCAGCAGGTTGTGTCTCAGCTTTTCTGACAGCATGTTTCTGTCTTCACTTTCCTTCCCACAACTGCTTTCCTTGTTGCAGAGAAAGAGAGGAAAGCTGCAGAGCAGAGGGCTGAACTTGCAGACAGAGGCATCACGTCAGAACCTGTGGCACCAGGGCAGACTGACAAAGCAACTGCCCCTGCGGAAGTCAGTCTGGAGACCACCAGGAGAGAAATGATGGCTGAGGCCCATGAAAGTGTAACACAACTTCTGCAGACAGTCTCGAGCCCGGACACAAATCTGAGGCACCAGGACAGGAGTAGAGGTAAGATCTGTACGGTACAGCCTTTGCGGTTTGAA
>KV908445.1:435765-446393 GCA_002005505.1 Botryococcus braunii
TGTGTGTGTGTCTGTGTATGTGTGTGTGTCTCCCGGCCTAACATCGAACGATGTAAGAGGGGGCTCCCTCGCCTGACATCATAGATGTAAACCCGGCCTAACATCGAACGGTGTAAGAGGGGATAGAGGGGTGTGGGTGGGTGTGTGTGTGTGTGTGTGTGTGTGTGTGTGTGTGTGTGTGTGTGTGTGTGTGTGTGTGTGTGTGTGTGTGTGTGGTGTGTGTGTGTGTGTGTGTGTGTGTGCGCGCGCGCGCGTGCATGCGCTGGAATGCGCCCCAGCTACCATCTGCTTGCGCACAGGCCAATATGCACGCGTCTTTTGATCTGTTTTTAGGTTGTCCAAGTAGTGTCAGATTGAGAGTCATTACTCGAAGCATGAGTGTTGTGAAGTGGTCAAGGTTGATCAGACAATATTGTTGACATATTGGCTTTGATATGTGGTGCACTCTGATTGGTCGAGGGCAAGCGAGCTGCACGTGCACCCTAAGCACCCTGCAGATTTTTCTTGGCACCTTCCAGGAGAGCAGCATCGAGGAGAGGTGCCCAGGGTGCCCAGAGTTGGACTTCTAAGTTGACAGTGAATCGACCAGAATTTACGGCAAGTCGTGTCATACATGTTTTGTTGAGTTTTCAGTCTGAGGATGTCAGCACAGTCCCCACTTGCCCACTGGCAGCTGCCCAGCATATGCACAGTTTATGTGTTACGTTGAGTTTTCAATCTGCGGACGTGAATACAGTTTTCACGTGCCCATTGGCAGCTGAACAGAACGCCCTGCGGAAGATCGTTTTCTATGTAGCTACAGGGCACATAACGACAACTTGGGGGTTCCGCCAGGGGCACAGGACGACAACCTCGGGGATTCCGCCAGGGGCGGGAAAGGGAAGGGAAGGGGTGACTCACCTGTGTGTATGAGCCACTAGGGGGAAGGAAGGAAGACCTCCATGGCCACTTCCACGCGCGCGCGCGCACACACACACACACACACACACACACACACACACACACACACACACACACACACACACACACACGCGCGCGCGCGCACACCCACGCTTGTAAGTTCTTTATTCGGTCGTACCCGAGTCGCGCAGATGCGCCCACGCACGCCCGGGGGGGGGGGGGCCGGGGGGCGGGGGGCGCGCTTCAATACAGGAGACAAGTGGGGCACTTTCTTCATTTGAAGGGCTTCCGTGATCTTCATTTGCCATCTGGCCATATTCTATGTGGCCACAAAGTTACATTTGGTATTCAGCTGTGCCAGGCTTCATTCTCCAGCTTCCGTGGTTGGACGAGGCTGTATTCGAATATTCAGCAACCGTCCTCAGAGCTTTCTGCACATTGAACACGCTTCAAACTACTTGCATGGAGCCCATATGGGGCAGCTTCAGATCTGAAGCTGATCTAGATGTCTCTTCAGCTGGGCCCGGGTACCAAGAGAACGTCTTGGTGGTCTCCATCGCCGCGATTTCTAGTTCTAGTACGGAAGCCCTCTGTGGCAAGTAGGGCCATGGCTGCTTCTTCTACGTCCGGTACTTGTACCGCAGCAATACCGGTATTGCTCCATTTTACAAGCTGCAAGCTGGAGCAACAGGCGTGATTACGTCGAGTTTGGACAAAACAGTATCCCCACCGCTCGACAGGTAACATGAAGCACATGTGAAAGGCTCGTCAAATGCACTAATATATTTGCTAGGTACCCATCTGCACCTTGTATGGGTATCATGGTAGATACTGTTGCCGGAATACTCCAGACCTCTTGAATGTTCACGGGCACCAAACTCCGTAACTACATTGGGATGTTCATAGAGTTTCAGTCTATACCCCAAATTCTTACTTTCAACGTTGAAAGTAAGAATTAGGTTAACCTTTACCCAACCCAAAGTTTGGGTAAAGCCTTACTACAACCCTTCGCCCCCCCCCCCCTCTCTCTCTCTCTCTCTCTCTCTCTCTCTCTCTCTCTCTCTCTCTCTCTCTCTCTCTCTCTCTCTCTCTCTCTCTCTCTCTCTCTCTCTCTCTCTCTCTCTCTCTCTCTCTCTCTCTCTCTCTCTCTCCCTCCCCCCCCCCCCCCTGCGCTCTCCTTCTGGAGGAACAAATCTCTGTCGTCTAACAAAGTTGGCTCCCCTGTAATGCCGTCATGAGCTGAAGATCCATATGGTCGAACGGAAGGAGAATAACATCCCAGCACAGAGGGCATGCGCATGAAGAGATGTGCACAAAGACATGAGGGTGCCAAGTCAGGACTCCAAGCTGCCATCGCGAGGGAGCAATATTGATTAATCATGCTGCTGGGGCTGCATGCTGGAACTCCGCAGCGTGATCGACATGGATTGGCTCAGAGGCGCGGCTCCACACGTTCACCTTTGCAGGCACATGGCGGAACCGTGGCATCTTGAAGTCGTCGGGACATGCTTGGGCCTGCTTCCGCGTGGCTAATTGGTGGCCAAGAGAAGCCCGTGTGGGGCTGGTGGCCCTGTGACGTGGCGCTCTCTCCACCTCCTCCCTTGCCGCAAGCACCTGCTGCTTCTGAATCCAGTCCCATTGGTAACCTCCCTGGATCAGCTGTTGAGTGTCAGGGTTCTCCTTCCTGTGCATAACCCCCGAGCAGGCACGTGTCAGGGTTCTGCTTCCTGGACATAACCCCCCGAGGAGGCACGTGTCAGGGTTCTGCTTCCTGGCAATAATCCCCAGAGGTGGCACGTGTTAGGGTTCTGCTTCCGGAGCATAACCTCCCGAGGAGACACGTGCTAGGTTCTCCTTCATGTGCATAGCCCCTAGAGGAGGCACGTGTTACGTTCTCCTGCAAATGCATAACCCCCTGAAGAGGCACGTGTTATTTTCTTTTGCCAATGCATGACCCCCCCCCCCCCCCCAAGGAGGCCGTGGCCGGTGGTGGGACCCTCCTGCCTGTGCACAATTGGGCATAAGCCCCTAGGGCCTCTAGAAAGATCTTCGGAGGAACGTGTTTGGGATCTCCTTTCTGTGAAATAGTCCCCCGAGGAGGCACATGTTAATTTGCATACTTCCCTTCACGTCGAGTCAGATGTGTGAGTTTGAGGTCGGGGGCTTGCTATGCTGCCAAAATTTTGGCGAGTACGAACCTGCCGCAGAAGTGCTTTCACTCAGTTTGTTGTACTGACGACAGGCACATTGCATTCCACTGGGTTTTTTGCATGACACACGGATGGACTTTACGTAAAGGTTATGTCTGAGAGACATTTAGACTTCCGGAAGTCAAAGTCGGAGGAAAAGGAGAAGGAAAAGATGCCGAAGGGCAAGTAGCGCGTATACCGCTGCCGCGCAGCAGCCGTATACGTAGCAGCTGAGGCGCCATAAGATCTCACCTATGAAACAGACACGGAGGGTAGTCCAAAACTTATAAATAAACGTCCTGAAGCCAGTCCATGCCATTGAAGTCCGATGGTTAGGTAAGAGGGAAGCTCGGGAGAGGACTTCAAGTAAGCGCAACACAGTAGATGGAACTGGCCTGCATTTGTCTCTTTTTGTGCGATACTTTTGTGTTATACTTGTAATCTTAGATAATATATTAAGAGATTATACTTTTAATCTTAGATTTGCAATCTTGTTTTTTCCTTTTTCTTTTTTCCTTTGCCCCCCCTTTCTTTTGGACTCTGTTGCCGATGTGTGTTTTAATTGTTTTGGGTACGTTGAGGACCAACAAGGATGCTGGTTAAGTATAAAGATAAGAACTTTCCTATCTTTTCATCTTACAGCTCTTTTCAGTTTGACCAACAAGGGGAACCGCGATCCATGGAGCCTACCAGAAGCATGTACACAGAGCGACAGGCAAGGAACGTACCCGTACACCCTGACTTGTTCCATTGTTCTGTGTGTGCTAGGGCACCCATACGCCTGCAGGTCAGGGCAGCTGCTGGGCATAGAGCTTGACTTTGGGTGCGATTGGGACGCAACCTTCAACGTGCATTTGTGGTGTTCGCGAAATTCGCGTTGTTCTGCAGCCTTTGTGATCCCACTGCACAAGGCGAGATAACATTCGATTTAATGTCGATCCAATTCTGATATTGAGAGTCAGTAGCGCTAGCGGCGCCTGCCCTTGTGACACGTGACATGGATGAACCCCCGGAGGGATCTCTAGGCCAGGCTAGCCCAGCTGCGATTTGTCGCGGATATTTCCTTCTGTGTGCCACCCTGCTGTCCTCCCTCTCTCGCATATCCCTGTCCCGAAGTTATACCTACAAAGATAAAAGAAAGAAATCTAAAGTGCGCATGACCCAGCACACACTGAGGAGATCATATCATTAACTAGGGACCTACCTAGGTATACATGTCCCTGAAGTACTGTACCGGTATTGTACTTCAAGGAAAGGTACCTGTGACATCTGGCCGGCAATGTAAGTTGCGGAATGTGAGGCCATAACCCGACCTTCTAGAAGGCCGCGAATGTGAGCAATCTGAAAGCCTTTAATGTCACTGACTGGTGTCTAACTTCGCACTCAGCAAACATTACAAATGTTGGCACACGTTTACAAGTTACCAGGACACTCTGCCTTAACGGCAGTTGCTTTTATCTGCTTCCATTCTGTCAACCCCGTTGAACTGTGAGCCTGTCATTCCAAAAACCCTCTGCTCCAGAAGAATTTGGTTCTGACGGCCCTCTACATAGCCACAGCAGTTCAATCGACCTTCCTTCTGTCGCAAGATCCTCAAAGACCATCCCATGCAGGGCTACAATCCCAAACTGATGTGAGTGTGAGTGTGTTTGGGGGGGGGGGGACCGCCTGCATTTCCATGTAGGGGGGAGGGGCGGTAGGCCAGGGGGGGCGCAGCGGGAGAGGGAGCCTGCGAGTGTGCGTGCACGAGACACACACACACACACACACACACACACACACACACACACACACACACACACACACACACACACACACACACAGAGAGAGAGAGAGAGAGAGAGAGAGAGAGAGAGAGGGGGGGGGGAGAGGGAGAGAGAGAGAGAGAGAGAGAGAGAGAGAGAGAGAGAGAGAGAGAGAGAGAGAGAGAGAGAGAGAGAGAGAGAGAGAGAGAGAGAGAGAGAGAGAGAGAGAGAGAGAGAGAGAGCGAAGGAGTAGGGGGGGGGGAGTCCAGGCCTGTTGTTATGATGGTTTGCCCTGACACTCACATGTTCGTATGCTTCATTCATTGCTGTGACTTCCTAAAGCATATGTACATGTGAGTGGCAGGGCAAACCAATTACAAGAACAGGCCTGGCCTTAATTTTGGTGCAGTGGTGGCATAAGGTGCTGGTTATCGATTTTAGGATGGGTTTTCAAGGCCAGTTCAAGCACCTCTGACTGGCCATTTTATTCATCCGCAAGAAGTCCGGGCCACGCTCCGCAATGGCATCAGATTTATGTTCTTTCCACACCATAGACACTGTGGCTGACACCCAAAATCAGCAAGGTTGCCATACTTAGGCCAGACGACGGAACAAATAACTGCAGTAATATTTACCTTCTCTTGCACCCTCAACATCTGGAGGAATACAAATGCCAAAAACGGTTTCCTCTGCTGGGGAGTTGAAGGTGGAGGGTTTGACCTGCACGTCATAACTTTATACCCGAGATTGAGCTCCGCTTGACAGTTTAGTTGAAAAGATAGCTTACCTTTCCTATTTCAGCCCTTTGAAGAAGAATATTGGTCTTCATGGATGCCCTGACTCGTCCACACCGTGGTTCATCCCAAGGAGCCGATGGGGCCATTTCAACCTCTGCAAACCGCACCGCTGAAACTCAACGCCGTCTGTATAACAGGTAACACGATATGACTTTATTCGGACTCTTGTAACTCTTTGATGTTTGCCTGATCTCCAGCACTCGAGGCAGATGACGTCCCGGAGTACATTGTACGTCGTGCCCTGGATTGGTTTGGCGGTACAGTCCTTAATGGGTACGACCAGGTTTGGCAACAGGCTAATGCAAAAAGCTTTGTCGAGACCTTCAAAATCCTAGTATTGAGGCAAAGGGTTAAGCAATCTTTATATAAAGACAAAAATAACTCTCTAGATTGAACTTAGTAAGCAATTTGTGAGTTATCCACTCCATCATCTGTACTCCTATGGAGGTATCGATTCCACAAAATGAGGTTTCTGAGGAGCCTGGAAACGTCGGTGAGCAAACTTGGGTTGCGACATCAGAGGATGGGGCTCATATTACTAGGAATGGGTTGAATCATTCCGAAAGTGGTCAGGACTTCTTGAATCCCGAGAGACCCCAACCGCCTGCCGTTTCCGGATTATTAGAAGCAGCGACTCCAGGGCCAGCTCATGTCGATACAAATGCACCAGAGCAAGTTCTAGAAAGCTCCAGTTTACCCGAGTCAAAGTGCGAGCCGTCACTCGTGAAGCCAGAGTTGGAACCTGAGGGACACAAAAACAAGGACCAGCCTACTTCACAGAGCGGAAGAGGCTTGTCTCCAACAAAGTCTGGACATAATCGGACATTCGTAAAGAAGAAGTCTTCATCTGACAGAAAAGGATCTCCTTCTAGTCCTGTGCCCTTGCAAACAGATCTAAACTCGTTGGAGACTTCTGGGGAAATTTTGCCAAGGAGTCCAGACAGGCCAAGGATCGAATACAATACTCTCATCCAAGTGAGTTAGCATGGTATGGTTCCTGATGACTTGTCCCAACCAAAGCAAAGACATACTTGGGACAGGTAACACAAAAGAGTACATGTGGCCAGGTAAGAGAACTCGAACAGAAGAACCATGCTCTGCGCATTGCACTGGCAGAAAAAACGCGTGAAGCCAATGAGCACCGGTGAGCAAGCTTAAATTCAACCCCATTTGAGTTAAATACAGTACATTCTATGCGATAATCCGCAACTTGCACAAGTCCACAATCCTTGATTTCCTAGCCAGTCCCAAGGGAAGACGGGGTGGGGCATTGAATTGTGCAAGCCCAGATAGCCCAAGTACGACCTACGACCCCTATTTGACCAGTATCATTCGCTGCTCCTATGGCTGTGCCATGCTTGTTGGCTTTTTGGCTTTTGGGGGGGGGGGGGGGGGCGGGGGCGGCAGGATCGTAAAGGGCCTCAGGACTCAGCAATGCAAGCAGAGGAACAAGCTGACTGCAAGGGGGCACACTGAAAAATTTGATTCACGTGATGCAAACTGGTCCGACAGACATTCTGTGAGCTGATCAGCTTTCATGAAAGCTCGCAAGTCGAAGGAGTGCCGTGCCATTCAGCTTCCAATGTGATGCGCAGTGAGGTTGCAGAAGCTCAAGCAGCTCTACACCAAGAGGCTGCTACATCAGCAAAGATCATTGAGCTTTCCAAAAAGGTGCAATACCTCGGAGCTCCTTCTGGCCCCGCACTTCTGCATGTATCACCGGGGGTTTAGAGGGCTTGGTGAAGGGAAGAAGGGGGGGGGGGGGGGGGCGGCGGGGGGTGCACTTTATTGTCCATATACAATGACATGATTGTGAACCTTCCCAGTCCAAGTTCACAAGAATCTTCTTTGAGAAGCTGGTGGCTGCTGTAAACCCACAAGAGCTTCATCAAGGGATAGTGGACGGGCTTTCGAAGAGTCTGAAACCTACTAACCTGCGTCCTCAACGATTGTTTGGACGCAAGACTCGCTTTGCATGTCCCATGCTCACACCCAGTCAGTAGTCTTGGGAAGTCTTGACACCAGAAAGATGGGGAGGGGGGGGGAAGCAAAGGGAAGGAACAGGGCACTCTAAATACCGGTCCTTTCAGCTTTTCCACTGCTAGGTTGCCACATGAACTGCACGCAGATTTGGCTTTCTCTTCTCATTTGTTTAGGTGAGGTACATCGTAGGGGGTCCTGTTCCCTCAGGGTAAACGTTACATAAGGATGGGGAGGTCGGGGGTTTTGCGCTCCAAGATCCGCATCATGGGTGAGCGTGTGAGTATTGATAATCCAGGTTCGGCACCAGTACCTGGCCATCGAGAAAGAAAAGGCCCGGGCTCAAGCTGTGGAGGAGGAGCTCCAACTTTTTAAGCTGCAAAATCAAGTCCCCAATGGTGATGTAGAGGTGACTCACTTCAGAAACCCCGCGGAAGATTGGAATGCCTTTTTTATATAACGCTCCGAATCATCATCATCATCATCATCATCATCATCATCATCACCACCACCATCATTCTTTCATTCTTTCATTCTTTTATCATTGGTCGGAATCCTACTTCTTGCAGGATACCGACCAATGGCAGCAAAATGCATCGTCGAAATGCATGCGATAATGATGTTTGAGCCGGCACAACGCCCCTCAACAAAAAATTACATTTCTGCTGTACGGCAGCTGTTATCACCCTCGTGCTGTCCTACACGTGTATGCTTATCAGAGGGCATCCGCACTGGCGCTCGCGCACTTTCAAGCACCTTGAAGTGGCTGCTCGTACGAGCAACGAGCGCCTCACAAGTACTGCAAACACCACGAGTACTCGTTCCAAACGGCAAAGTGCGGATGTCTTCTTATAGCGTGTGTCTGCGCCTTTCCTCGTGAAACACCCGTGGGGTGTCTGATGCTGCCAGTGTTGTCATACAGGGCGTAGAAAAGGCTTGCAGAGAGATAGTGAAGAAGGCTGGGGAGGAAGCGGAGGCGGCGCACAAGGAGGCAGCCGACTGGAAGGAGCGCTGGGAGCAAGCCCTCCAAAAGAGTAATCAGCTCGAGCTCAAGGCCTGCCCTGCCCATGAGAACGGCGTGTTCGAAATTTACCGCTTTGAAATTTGCACAGCCAATCATGTCACAAACAGTTTGTGCTCAACATTTCAATCTGGAAATCCTGATACATGTGCACCCTGTGCAGCCTTAAATTTGAATGATGTTACACAGAGCATCACCGGTACTTTGATGGCCCTATTCTTAGCTTACTTGAGCGAACAGGGCCAGGCTCTGCCTCGCAAACGGCAATTCCAGTTCTACCCACTCTTCTAAATCTCGGAATCGGAGCAGCAC
This sequence comes from Botryococcus braunii, assembly GCA_002005505.1. Lineage (NCBI taxonomy): Eukaryota > Viridiplantae > Chlorophyta > Trebouxiophyceae > Botryococcus > Botryococcus braunii. The sequence continues at coordinate 444,710 of KV908445.1, forward strand.
GCGCGCGTGCGTGTATTGGGGGGGCAGGGGGGGGGGTGGCGGGGATTGATTTTCTCTGAGCCTGGCCAGGCTTTGAAAGTCAAGATCGGATGCCTCCCCTGAGTAAAAACCCCACTGTTTCTCGCCTGATTCTCCACCCCACCCACCCAACCCCCGCCTGCCCAGCGGAAGCGTATGAGCATGGCTGCAGATCTCGGCCGGTCTTGTACACGCATTCAAATGCGCGCGCGCACATGTGTGTGTGTGTGCGTGTGTGTGTGTGTGTGTGTGTGTGTGTGTGTGTGTGTGTGTGTGTGTGTGTGTGTGTGTGTGTGTGTGTGTGTGTGCGCGCGCGCGCGCGCGCGCGTGCATCTAATGTCTTTTGAAGGGGGGGGGGGGAGATGCACGCTACTGTACCACACTCTGCACCTGAACGAAACATGCATAATCATTGGACTTGTTAACGACAGATGCTGAAGTTAAAGGCCGAGAAAGAAGCTCTCGAGAGGGCTCTGCGGAAGGAGCTGGGGCCAGAGGTGGATCTGGGCAAGGCGATAGAGGAAGGTTCCACTTGGAGAGGCCGCGCTCAGCAGATTTCTATCCTGAAGGAGCGAATCACCGACTTGCAGTCTCAGCAGGTACGACCGCATCTATTGCAGACGCATGCATCTCCTGGACGCCTAAGAAGGCTCCTTGTTCAGGGAAGGCTAGTGATATGTGCTTGTCCATCGAATTGCTTTCTCAATGCGTCCGTGTCTATTTGGTCGTCACAATCCTCCTCCTACTTGGAGGAGGCCTGCTCCTCCTCCTCATCCTTCTTTTACTCCTCCTCCTCCTCCTTCCCTTGCACCTCCCAAATCTCATCTTCCTTTCTTTTCTCTGTCTGTCTCTTGTGGAACATCTGATCAATACTACGTGGCAACAACTGATGATGGCCGCCCCACCTTGGCAAGTAAGGAACGCCTGACAGTGCGTGCAAGCTGGGGCCGCAGGGCAGTGAGGAAAGCAGCGAAGCAAGAAGCAAGCACGACCAATCGCACCGACAGCACATAGAGAACATCAGGGTGGATAAACAGAAAGAGGTCGACAAACTAAGGGCAGAGCTGGCCGCCTGTCAGGCAATGCTGAGCCAACAACAACTCCGAGTGGATGGCAGCCTTGCCCGGCGCGGCACCCTTGAGTCAGAGGTGATCCGCGTAAATGAATCAGGCCCTTGTGTGCGTGCGCCGGGCCTGAAAACACGCACACACACACACACACAGATACACACACACACACACACACACACCACACACACACACACACACACACACACACACACACACACACACACACGCGCGCGCGCGCGCGCGCGCGCGCGCGCGCGCACCCACCATCGCCACCACCCGGGCAAAACATCCATCGGCGTGAATAACAGGACAATGGATGAGCAAGCTAGTAAGAAGGCAACATCAGAGGCTACAATCGCGAAGGGATTGCAATCCCTGCGCCATCGTAGCCACTGATGTAGCTTTCTTAATATCTTGCTCATCCATTGCCCTGTTATGTGTTGGTGCAGATTTGACTTGAGGGTAAGTTGGTTCCACAACAACCCCGATGGGGCCAAGACAATTGTCAACCCCAATGGGGGCAAGACAACAGTCACATGACAGGGTACCCCCTGCCGCAGGCCAAGTCGCTCAGAGCGGTCGGCAGCACTGAAGAG
>KV908446.1:0-10000 GCA_002005505.1 Botryococcus braunii
CAGTCTGTGATGAACTCTATCTTGTTCCCTTCCTTGATAGATTTGTGCTGGTGTACCTAGACGATATCCTCATATATTCTAAATCTGTTGCAGAGCATATGGAGCATTTGAGGACAGTCTTGTCAGTGCTCAGGGAACATAAATTTTATTGCAAAAGGTCTAAGTGTGATTTTGTTGCTAAGCAGGTGGAATACCTTGGACACCTGTTGACACCTCATGGGATTATGGTGGATCCTAGGAAGGTTGCAGCCACTCAGGATTGGCCCACTCCTTTGAATGTGTCACAGTTGAGAGGGTTTCTAGGTCTTACTCAATATTATGATACTTTTATGGACCATTTTGTAGATGTTGCCTATCCTCTTACTGAGTTGCTCAAAAAGGATGTGCCTTGGACCTGGGAGGGACCCCAGAGGGAAGCCTTTGTAGCACTGAAAGATCTTGTTTCTACTCCTCCTTGCCTTCTGATGCCTGATTTAGATAAACCTTTTGTTGTGCATGTAGATGCCTCAGGTTTTGCTGTTGGTGCTGTGTTGCAGCAGGATCAAGGAAAGGGACTGCAGCCCGTTGCCTTCGAGTCCAGGAAACTCCAACCCCTGAGAGGAAGTTAGCACCATATGACAGAGAGTTGCTTGCTCTTGTTCATGCCTTGCTTAAATGGAAGCATTTGTTGCTGGGTGCTAAGTTTACTGTACACACTGACCAGCAAGCACTTGAGTATTTATTGAAAGCTCCTGTTAGGACTAGTAGGCAGGAAAGATGGCTTACTGAAATCATGAGATTCATGCCTGATATTAAATATGTGAAGGGCACTGTGTAATATTCTTGCAAAGGATGGCCGTGCACCGACGAAAGTGCTAGTATGGTCCGAACACCATACCATATACTGTGCGAGCCTACGAGGCTACACCCAGTACCAATGTACCGCCCGGCACGTGCAGGGACGAGCCCCGGCACCGTCTGCCTACCGGCGCGCTACATTCTCCCCCTCCTAGGTGACCAAGCTCCTGCGAGGTCCTAAGAGGAGATGTCTAGAGAGTTGCTTTTATGCCTTATGTGAGAAGACACCCTAGAGAATCGCTTCAACGCCTCGTGGAACTTGTAGCGCAACCATCAGCCAAAGGCCGTCATCATATGGTCACTCCCCTATGGGGTACACAGCTCTCACCTCCCAACGTAAGCCTCATCTCTCTTTCTCTTCTCACTATCCAGCGTAAGCTTCCTCTCTCCCTCTCTCCTCCCCCCAAAGACACGTTGCCCACCACGAGGCCCACGTGGTGAACGGGTCTATGGACCAATGCCAGGCAAGGAGCAGAGGCAACTGGGCCAGGCAGACAAAAGAAGTGTCTAATGTGCCGCAACACAAAAGAACAAATCCTTCATTAAGCAATGATGGAAGCAAAACCAGCATGCAAAGCTCAATCCACATTTATGGCATTTTCCAACGGCCCCATAAATGCAGTACTAAGCAAACCGAGCACTAAAAGAGACTGTGAAAATAGAAAGCATTTTCAGCTCCATGCTACTCGGCGCCAATCAACAAAGCAAGACCTCGTCATATCCGTGTAAGATCGGGATCTGGAAAAGTTGACACTTTACCACAGAAATCCCAACGATATGCTCGAAACACCAAAGTTTCATTAAGGCAATGCAAGTTGAAAAACAATTGCAAAGGATTAGCAACCCAAAGCAAACCAAACGAGGGGAAGCGCACACTCACCATCGTGAAGTGCCACCTTCCTCCCCCACCGTCTCCACGGAAACGGCGGAGCCAAACGCCATTAGAAAGATTACAGAAAAATCCGAACTTTCTTGCTTGGATCCACACACCAAGCTTGGCGTCGACCTTCGTAGGCCAGAACCATCCCCGTCATCCGAACTTATATGGGTGCGAAGAACGGATTCTCCCAACCAAAGTCCGTGAAGGTGATACCAAGGTGTTGTTGATCCGTCGATCTAGTGGGAAACAACCCAAATACGACGACAGGCAGGAACGAAGACACACTTAAGTATCGACACCATCCGCAAGACACACTAAAGCGTCAATCGGGATCAACAACCAACATCGCAAGTCCACCGACTTGGATATGGGCCACCAAAATGTAATATTCTTGCAAAGGATGGCCGTGCACCGACGAAAGTGCTAGTATGGTCCGAACACCATACCATATACTGTGCGAGCCTACGAGGCTACACCCAGTACCAATGTACCGCCCGGCACGTGCAGGGACGAGCCCCGGCACCGTCTGCCTACCGGCGCGCTACACACTGTCAATGTTGTTGCAGATGCTTTGTCTAGGCGTGTTGATTTGGCAGTAATGCATGTCTCCTCTGTTTCTGTCTCGTCCCTCCTACCAGAAATTGCTTTGCTGTGTGTTTCTGATCCCACAGTTGCTAAACTTGTGGAAGAAGGTGTTTTGGTGATGAGAGACACTGTACCTTATTCGGTGCAGTCAGGTAGAGTGTATGTCCCTGATGCATTGCGAGAGAAGGTACTGAGAGAGTGTCATGCCACCCCCTTTTCTGGCCATCTTGGGATTAACAAGATGTATGAATTAGTGTGCAGGGAATTTTGGTGGCCACGTCTCAGCTCATCAGTCAGGGACTTTTGCATGTCTTGTGACACCTGCCAGCGCACTAAAGGGACTGGAGCCGTACCTTATGGTTTGCTTCAGCCACTGCCCATTCCATATGGACCTTGGCAGAGCGTTTCCCTTGATTTAGTGACTGATTTACCTGTCTGCTGTGGGTTTGACTCTATTGTGGTATTTGTGGATAGGTTTTCTAAGTTGTGTGTCTTGGCTGCATGCACTAAAACCATCACTGCACCTCAACTTGCACAACTGTTTGTTGACAGGGTCTTTGTGAGATTTGGAATGCCTACCTCCATTGTGAGTGATAGAGATCCAAGGTTCACTAGCCATTTTTGGAAGGCCTTTGTGAAAATATTGGGTACTGAGATTGCTATGTCTACTGCTTACCACCCTCAGACGGATGGGCAGACGGAGAGAATGAACAGGACCATGGAAGACATGCTGAGAGGGTTTGTGGGTCCCAGGCAGGATGACTGGTACAAGTATTTGAGTATGGTGGAGTTTGCATATAATAACTCACTTCAGGCTTCAACACTGCAGACACCCTTCTTCCTGAATCATGGGCGCCATCCCCTTACTCCCTTGTCTTCTGCTGTTCCCTCACGTTCTGTGAATCCTGCCGTTTCTGAATGGGTTGAGGGGCTGCAGACTGCCTTAAAGAGTGCCAAATCTAATCTTGCCTCTGCACAGCAACGGCAGAAATCTTATGCAGATAGAAAGAGACGAGACCACCCTTTCAAGGTGGGGGACCAGGTGTTGTTGGCTGCAAGGAAAAACCAGCTTTCACCTGGGCTCTCGTCAAAGTTATCAGCTAAGTATTTTGGGCCCTTTACTATTGCTGCAGCAGTTGGTTCTCGAGCTTTTAGACTCGTCTTGCCTGAGACTGTAAATATTCATCCTGTGCAAACCAAACGAGGGGAAGCGCACACTCACCATCGTGAAGTGCCACCTTCCTCCCCCACCGTCCCCACGGAAACGGCGGAGCCAAACGCCATTAGAAAGATTACAGAAAAATCCGAACTTTCTTGCTTGGATCCACACACCAAGCTTGGCGTCGACCTTCGTAGGCCAGAACCATCCCCGTCATCCGAACTTATATGGGTGCGAAGAACGGATTCTCCCAACCAAAGTCCGTGAAGGTGATACCAAGGTGTTGTTGATCCGTCGATCTAGTGGGAAACAACCCAAATACGACGACAGGCAGGAACGAAGACACACTTAAGTATCGACACCATCCGCAAGACACACTAAAGCGTCAATCGGGATCAACAACCAACATCGCAAGTCCACCGACTTGGATATGGGCCACCAAAATGTCATATTCTTGCAAAGGATGGCCGTGCACCGACGAAAGTGCTAGTATGGTCCGAACACCATACCATATACTGTGCGAGCCTACGAGGCTACACCCAGTACCAATGTACCGCCCGGCACGTGCAGGGACGAGCCCCGGCACCGTCTGCCTACCGGCGTGCTACACACTGTCAATGTTGTTGCAGATGCTTTGTCTAGGCGTGTTGATTTGGCAGTAATGCATGTCTCCTCTGTTTCTGTCTCGTCCCTCCTACCAGAAATTGCTTTGCTGTGTGTTTCTGATCCCACAGTTGCTAAACTTGTGGAAGAAGGTGTTTTGGTGATGAGAGACACTGTACCTTATTCGGTGCAGTCAGGTAGAGTGTATGTCCCTGATGCATTGCGAGAGAAGGTACTGAGAGAGTGTCATGCCACCCCCTTTTCTGGCCATCTTGGGATTAACAAGATGTATGAATTAGTGTGCAGGGAATTTTGGTGGCCACGTCTCAGCTCATCAGTCAGGGACTTTTGCATGTCTTGTGACACCTGCCAGCGCACTAAAGGGACTGGAGCCGTACCTTATGGTTTGCTTCAGCCACTGCCCATTCCATATGGACCTTGGCAGAGCGTTTCCCTTGATTTAGTGACTGATTTACCTGTCTGCTGTGGGTTTGACTCTATTGTGGTATTTGTGGATAGGTTTTCTAAGTTGTGTGCCTTGGCTGCATGCACTAAAACCATCACTGCACCTCAACTTGCACAACTGTTTGTTGACAGGGTCTTTGTGAGATTTGGAATGCCTACCTCCATTGTGAGTGATAGAGATCCAAGGTTCACTAGCCATTTTTGGAAGGCCTTTGTGAAAATATTGGGTACTGAGATTGCTATGTCTACTGCTTACCACCCTCAGACGGATGGGCAGACGGAGAGAATGAACAGGACCATGGAAGACATGCTGAGAGGGTTTGTGGGTCCCAGGCAGGATGACTGGTACAAGTATTTGAGTATGGTGGAGTTTGCATATAATAACTCACTTCAGGCTTCAACACTGCAGACACCCTTCTTCCTGAATCATGGGCGCCATCCCCTTACTCCCTTGTCTTCTGCTGTTCCCTCACGTTCTGTGAATCCTGCCGTTTCTGAATGGGTTGAGGGGCTGCAGACTGCCTTAAAGAGTGCCAAATCTAATCTTGCCTCTGCACAGCAACGGCAGAAATCTTATGCAGATAGAAAGAGACGAGACCACCCTTTCAAGGTGGGGGACCAGGTGTTGTTGGCTGCAAGGAAAAACCAGCTTTCACCTGGGCTCTCGTCAAAGTTATCAGCTAAGTATTTTGGGCCCTTTACTATTGCTGCAGCAGTTGGTTCTCGAGCTTTTAGACTCGTCTTGCCTGAGACTGTAAATATTCATCCTGTGTTTCATGTTTCCCAGCTGAAGCCTTATGTGTCTTCATCTGTACCAGTTACTGTTACTTCACCACCTCCTTTGTATGCAGACAAGCGTGGCGGCGTTTATGAAGTGGAGGCCATCATAGCTAAGAAGAAAGTTGGAAAGTCTTGGCGCTACTTAGTCAAATGGAAAGGCTACGATGAGACTGAGAATACTTGGGAGCCTCTTGCCCATGTTCGCCATCTGGCTGATGACGTGGCAGCTGCCCCAGTCCTTTCTAAAGTCCCACTTGCGGGCATCCCTTGATTAAGCCATTTGCGGCTTGAGACTTTTCCAACCACTTGCGGCTGATGACCCTTGGAGCTTCAACACCAGCCAGCTTGGATCTGGGAGGGAGGGAGGGTGGAAGGGTCTGGGAGGGGGATTCGTGAATTGGGACTGGCATGCATGTCTCTTGGTTATATGTTTTGCATGGGTTATGTTTCCTTACCCACGGCTCCACTTTGTGATGCACTTGCTGTTGCAGTGTAGCTGCAAATTGTAGTTCTGTGTCTGCATGACTTGCTTGGTATCTTACCCATGAGATACACCGTGTGGTAGTTAGTCGTGTGTAGCTTGCTGCTCTAGACGATATGCCTTATGCCTTTAGTTGGAAAGCCACCTCAAGCGAAGGTTACACTGCAGTGCAGGGTAACTGGACCTAAGGTTTGGACAAGTGCTAGTCTAATGACTCAACCTAATTGTTTCATCACTGGTGTGAGTGCTGTCTAGGGAGTTCGTCCCCTAAGTTAGAGGATCCGCCTTGCAGACGATAGTCCTTAGAATGTTACGGTATTCGGGCATTGAGCAGATGAGTCCCTCGTCTGTGTCGTGCTAACTTGCTTTGTGGACTTCATCCTCTGACTTGCTGGTTTGGTAACTATAGGAGGTGTGATTATCTATAGTTGCAGTAAGCAGGGTTCGTGATGCCCCTGTCTTACGTTTGTGGCCCCATTGCCATAAACAACATCTCATAGCTTATGCCAAGGGGGAGGGCATGTAGCATTTCCTAGGGTATAGTGCTCTAGTATGGTCCTTGGCATTGCTCTTTGACTTGCCATGTGATCTGGATTCGCAGTACAACCTCGCTCAAGTAGTTCGCTCGGTTGTCCGACTACGCGTCTGTGGCAGTACAGTATAATTCAATCCACCCTGGGTTTAAGAGTACGCTTGCGAATCAATCATGTAACACTCTTTCGTTGCACACCACGAACGTCTCACTGTCTCATAAAAACCTCCTCCGCTTAGTTAACGCTACAGGACCGGTACTCATCGACTCAGGGCCAGTGTTATTATTTAGGTTTTTGGCAAAAAGCCAACAACGCCCGTAGGCGATTTTGAGCCGGACAATTGTTTTTGCTGTCGCCACTGGGTGGCGAATTAGGGTCATAGAGTTACATTTTCTTGTCGCCATAATGGCGAATTCCCACAGTTTTGCGTATTTTTTCCTGAACCGCACAGTCGAGGTCCTGCTATACGTTGGCTTAATGAAGTCACTACGTCGTTGCATCATGCAAGCCTGGACCTCGCCTTTCCTTCTCTTTCAGGAAAATCGTAAGGGCTTGGGTGAAGAATGCTGTGTCTTTCAAATTATACCTGAGTCAGGGCTGCAGTCCCCGTACTCCTGGGAACTCCCGCGACATCACATTTCAGCCCGAAATCTGCCACGATCGGGACTGTTCCGACTCCAAAGGAAGAAATTTGCGCTGGAAATCCACACATGTGTACATATTCCACCTCGCGGGAGTTCCCAGCTGGCCACTGCAGTACGTACTAGTATACTACGCTGCCTTTACCGTGAGCATTTCAGTCACTGCTTTTGGCTTTGGCTTCCCCCCCCCCCCCCCACCCTTCATCAAGAGGGTTGCATGCCGGGTCGAGGTAGGTGTATAGGTCACTAAAACCCAATCCTCTATTTTTATGCGGTCAACATGGCACGGGTGCACCGTAGACGTTGCAACAGATTGTTGCGTCTTACTTCCCCAAAAGACTGCTCCCCCATTCAACATGAACACGAAACCAGTCGTCGACTTTCGTGTATCAACATCACCCTCAAAGTCTGAGTCCACATATCCTTCCAGATTTCGCTTTCCCTTTCCCCCGTACACCAAACCCATCCCCTTTGTCCCAAGGAGATACCTCACAATCCGCAGCCCTACTCTCATATGAGCAGTGGTTGGTGCTGCACGTTCAAGGAGACTAACATCATGTGAGACCAATGGTCGTGTGGTATTCGCTAGCTTACTGCAGCGATCCTATGGATTCCAGATACCTATGTACATATATGCCCTTCCGGCAGTGGTGCATGATCCATGAAGTTCCAGACCCCACATCATCTTCACCCTCTTTTCGTTGTGCACACGTGGCAGCTCTGTTGGAACCTATTAGTGTTAGACATAGCTATGTAAGCTTAATATTAAGAAAGCTATTAATGTTAAACAAAGCTATGTAAGCTTAATGTTAACAAAGCTATGCAATATAAATATCTGTAATATTAATATTACAGATATGTATGGGTGTGCTATACGCACGATCCCCCTCCCCAACACCAAACATTTGTGCACGATCCCTGATTTTCTGTGTGTTGGTGATCACCAATTGGTTGCAACACTCGAGTGTCTCGGTGTCTCTTCACTTCCTAGGTAATTCTTTACTTCCCTGGCCGGAGTGGTGAACTTTAGACCTTCGAATTCGTTTGAGAAATTCCTTGATCTCTTCTATCTTCCCTTCATCTTTGCACATCATCGACAGATCATCCACATATGTGACGATAAACACTCGTGCATCACAGAGTCCCCGAATTTATTAAGATTCACGCGGGGCCACTCCTACATGGCTGAAAACCCATCTCTCCCGCGGGGCCTTGGAGAGTCAATTGTGCCAAGCCTCAGGTGGCAGCTTCAAACCATACAAGGCTTTCTTCAGGCGGAATACCTCCATTTTGTTGCATTTGGAGAAGCCTGGAGGTCGAGTCACATACACCTCTTCCTCCAGCTCTCCATTCAAAAATGCCATCTTTATATTAACCTGGTGGATAGCCAGGTTTTCAGTTGCAGCCAGGTTTAGAAGTACTCTAGAGTACTAAGATCTTCGACAAGCATGATTACTCACTGGAGCACATGTCTGGTCACTATCTACTCCCTCTACCTGCAGCCTAAAAGCTTGTGACGCAAGTCTCGCCTTAAAGAGAATGATATCCCCACTTTCATCCGTCTCAAAAGTGCGAAGTCCCAGATCAATATAATCACTTTAGCCCCATCTGGCTTGACTGCCATCTCGAACGTGTCAAACTCTTCATTTAGAAGAGTGAGTCCTATCGTAACCGCACAGCATAAATCTTGCATGCGGGTATGCGGAATCTAGGGGCCAGAGACAATTTTGCAAAAGGGCGATCCCTCCGGAGGTAGGGAAAATCTCGAGGGGGACACACACACACACACACACACACACACACACACACACACACACACACACACACACAAACGCGCACACACACACACACACACACACACACACACACAAAGAAAAAGAGAGGGGGGGGGAAGAGAGAGAGAGAGAGAGAGAGAGAGAGAGAGAGAGAGAGAGAGAGAGAGAGAGAGAGAGAGAGAGAGAGAGAGAAGAGGGGGTTCTCTCTCTCTCTCTCTAGTCAGATCTCTCTCTCTCTCTCTCTCTCTCTCTCTCTCTCTCTCTCTCTCTCTCTCTCTCTCTCTCTCTCTCTCTCTCTCTCTCTCTCTCTCTCCCCCCCCCCCCCCCCCGGGTCGAAGGAACTCCGGAGAAGGATATCCCTGCGAACTCGAAGGGAGGGAGGGAAGGGGGGGGGGGGGGGAGGGAAGCATCAAGTTCCTCCTGCATGGCTTGTTCCCAGTACCCACACTGTACAAAACTTCCCCAACATGCAGTGGAACTTTGATTCTCACCACTGCCTTCCGGTACAGTACTGACTTCATTGCAGTGTCCAATGCCTTGCGCTATATAAGCAGCTGTTGTAGAGAAGATGTCTTATAATCAGTCTTGACGTGCAAGAACTCCGGCGTCTCTTTGTCTTGCACTATGTTAGTGCTTGCTTGGCGGTTGCTTGTTTGAATTCCAAGCTCACTAAGGTTAACCGCTGACAGGCGTTACAGGGCATTGCCATTCTGTTTAGTTAGGGCTCGGCGTAACACCAACACAAATACAAATTGTAACAAGTCTTGCCGTTCAAGAACTCCGGCGTCTCTTTAAAGACAAATTTGTCTTGCACTACACATGGGTACTTGCTTGACGGCTGCTCGTTTTAAGTGCGTGCTAGGTAAGGTTAACTGGCATTGCAGGTGCACACATATCGTGCACGTGTGAGTGATACTATTTCTGTGAGGCTGTGAGTCCGACCATTGTCAATCGTTGACTTTGTAATCAAGATTGTAAATCTATCAGGGATTACTTTACATTACTTTACTGTTACTTTAAATCTATCATACATTTTTCGTACATGTAGTGACTGTGTTTGTTGGTAAACATATCGTCACCAAGGGACGATTATATGCCCATGTATAAAATCTTGTGTCATCTATTGACCTCCGGTATGAACCGCTTGGTTCCTGGAGGAATGGTCCATAAGTACCCCCCCCCCCCCCCCCCGGGGCCCCCCAATTAAACTGCAACTTCATTCTGCTAACGCAACAGAACCCACCGTGTGGGAAATGTGGGT
>KV908446.1:27500-32500 GCA_002005505.1 Botryococcus braunii
GTGCGGGATACGCTGACAACGGTGCGACCGTTGGGTTGGTCTCTGGTGGTCTCCCACCGCCAGAAAGTGCCACTGGAGTTGCCAGGAGGGCAACTGCTTAAGTGGGGAGGGATGTTGTGCTGTGGGTACCAGCGAGATTGTGGGTACCCGATTTGGGAACCACGATCTCGAGGGTGCGATCGATCAGCGAATCCAAGGCTGACGTGGCCATGGCCTAGTCTTGAAGCATCTCTCCAGCTGGCGGACAGCTGGCGTGCATGTCCTGAAACTCAGGAGGGGTTATCGGACTAGTCCAAAGGATCCCGTAAGTAGGATCCTACTGGACGCCTGTCCTAAAGGATCCATTTATGGGATCCCAAAGGACGCCAAGGCCGAAGGCCTTGGGACGGCAGGGAGCCGTCTAGCTCACTAATTCCAACTTTAATCTTCGGATTCCGTTCTGTACTGATACCAAACACACACACACACAAACACACACATGTGCGAGGGCAAGCACCTGCATTCTCTCTTAGTCATGTGGCCACATACCAAGGCGGGTTGGGAAGAGGTGCTATGAGGGGCCCAGTGAGCTGATGGAAGGTTGGATGGAGGTTGGATGAGGTGTTGGAAGGTTGGATGGAGGTTGGATGAGGTGATGGAAGGGTTATATGGACGGTGGAATGAGGTGATGGAAGGTTGGATGGTAGGTTGGATGAGGTGATGGAAGGGTTAGATGGAAGGTTGAATTTGGTGATGGTAGGCTGGATGGAAGGTTGGATGAGGTGATGGAAGGTTGGATGGAGGCTTGCAGGACATGTTGGAGCAATTGAGGAAGGAGAACGAGCTTCTGCATGAGGACAACAACAAACTAGTGGCGTACATCGAAACGCTCCCCCCCACTGTCCATGTACCAGCGCAAAATGCTCGGGTCACCCAAGCCATCCCACCTGGTGAACTACCTCACATGGCCCCCCCCCCCCAAGCCCCCAAAAGGAAACAAAGATTAGGATTACTCGTCCACACTCTCCCAAAATCCTACCCCCCCCCCCCCCGGGAGGGGGGAGAGAGAGAGAGAGAGAGAGAGAGAGAGAGAGAGAGAGAGAGAGAGAGAGAGAGAGAGAGAGAGTGTGAGTGTGAGTGTGAGTGTGAGTGTGTGTGAGTGTGTGTGTGTGTGTGTGTGTGTGTGTGTGTGTGTGTGTGTGCGCGCGCGCGCTCGCTCGCATGCTTGCGTGTGCAATGGGGGGGGACGGCCGGGCACACACGCGCGGGCTTGTGGCACGTGATAGTGCACCCTTTTTCTCCCTTCTTTTCTCCTATCCTTTTATTTACTCCTCTTCCTTCTCCATCCCCTCTCTTCCTGGCCTCTCTTCTCAATTCCTGTCACATTTAACGGAACAGAAATTGGAAAAATGGTTGGGAAAAAAATCCAACCACCTATGAGCAGCATTACAGTGAGGCGAGGACATCCTCGTGTCTCGAAACCTTCTTCTGGCCATTTTTGGCCTGTCCCACCGGACCCCCTGACATGGATCATGCCATGTTTTCGATGTAGAAGACAAGAGCCAATAAAGGAATGGAAGAGGCGCAGAGATAGGAATCCAAGGGGCTGATCAGAGGGGTGGAGGGCTGCAGGAACGGACAAGAAAGCAGCTGTGGACAAGTTTGTGGACTTGAGGAGTGAGAATCAGCGTCTGCAGGTGGAAATCCGCCGCCTGGTCGACGAAGTCCAGACTCTGAGGAGCCTCAAGCCCCACATCAGCGAAGTTCCAGGTTTCCCTACGTTATCTGGTTTGGTGCTGTCTGCTCCCGGTCGTGCGGCATATCAGTTCCGAGACCCCAAAACCATCCTGGGGGCTCCTCGGGGGTTGAAGCCTGTGTAGCCTTCCATGAGTATGCTTCCATGAGTGTGCTTCCATCTGTGTGATTCCATGTGTGTGCTCTCATGTGCGTCATGCCAGGTTGTCATTGCTGCTGAATGCACATGTGAATGTTTCTAAATGGCCATGTGGGTGGGTGCAGTCATACTGGACACGAACGAGCATCTAGACAAGGAGATGTGGGCGCTGCTGGAGGACCTTCGCGTGCAAAACAGGCTACTTCTGGAGGAGAATTCAGCACTCCGGAAGATGCCCCCGATGCCGCCCGAGGGAGAGGCCAGCCTGCAGTTCAAGGTGGACATGCTCAAGCAGCAGCTTAAGACCGCAATGGAGAGCAAAGCCTCTGACATCAACGAAGACAATCTGCGGCTGCTGAACACCCTGGTGGAGGTGCACCTCGGATCAAGTCCCCGCCGTTGCGGCTTTGCTTCACCATGTCCTTATTTTTGTCCCCCCCCCCCCCCCGCTCTCCCGCTCTTGCAGGTGATGTGGATGTGAACTTCACAAGGTGATCATGCTTCGCTCCTCCAAAGGGGCCAGTTGAAGTCTGAGCGAACGAGAGGTGCTGGGCACAGAGACAATGCCGGTACACTACTCCTCAAGTGACGAGCACATGACGAACAATCTAGAGACTCGTCTCTCTGAGTGACGAAAACAGTGGAGCATATCAGGCAATTTGTTCGTAGGTGGTGGTGAAGCGCTCCCTCGTAAGTGCATATGAAAGTTGAGCCGAAGGGCCGTGTGCACCATACTTGGGGACCATTTCCCCCCCCCCCCCCTCTCCCCCTCTCATGCCGCAACTAACGGGCACCACAAACCAATCTCGAAAGCCGAGCAAAGCATGGAGGCGTGCACTATACTGGGGGACTCCCCCCCCTCCCGTCCCGCCCCCCCCTCTCTCTCTCGCTCCCCCTCTCGCCCCAACCGACAGGCGCTGTGCACGACAATGACAAATAAATGTGGATCCGAAGCAGTCGTGGAAGCGAAGCTTGCTTGGAGGTGTGCAGGAGAATCGAGGACTGGAGGAGCAGGTGCACCACCTGCTTGACAAGATGGTGGAACGCAACAAAGGCGGGGGCCGCCCCGGACGCACGGGCGCCGTGCTTCAGGAGGTCATCAAAGCCAACGAGCGCATCGCCCAGGAAAAGCACAAGGTGCTCACCTGGCCCACATGGCTCACATGGCTCACATGGTGCCCATGGCTGCGGCAGCCTCAGTGGGGCTCCCCCAGAAGGCAATTTAGCAGTCGCGGTACACATTGTATACATGTGAAAACGATTCTTCATGGACCCCATTTTGAATGCATGTGAAAAAACTTTCTTGGCACACATTGAATGCATGTGAGAGGTTCCCCCCCTCCCTGGCGGGCTGGGGTTGGAGGGACGTACTGTGCCCCACACTCTCTCTGAGAGAAGGGGGGCGCGCGGGCGCGCGCGCACACACACACACACACACACACACACACACACACAGACTCTCTCTCTCTCTCTCTCTCTCTCTCTCTCTCTCTCTCTCTCTCTCTCTCTCTCTCTCTCTCTCTCTCTCTCTCTCTCTCTCTCTCTCTCTCTCACACACACACACACACACACACACATATACACAAATTACAGAGTGTATGAGAGTGTGTGTGTGTGTGTGTGTGTGTGTGTGTGTGTGTGTGAGTGTGTGTGAGTGTATGAGTGTGTGTCGCAGTGGGTAAGTGGGTAGCCAGCCACTAACAAGTTCCCAGAATAGGAATTTTCCGGGTTTCACATTTAGTCCTTCAAATGAAATGCCGCTTCCGAGTACAGAAAATGATCCGAGGTCAAGGGGATTGGGGATTGTAGCTTTGTAGGATTGTAGGAATTGTGAAGGGGATTGTAGCCTGCTACCTGTTGAATGGCTTTGTTCAAAGGGAAGTAAGAGAGGGTGAGGGAGCAGGAGGGTATCCCGAAGCTCAGCATTTTTTTGGCGGGAGGGGCCCAGGTGCATGTGGAGATGCTGAAGCTGGCAGGGAAGGTGGCTCTGCTGATGGAGGACAAGGAGGCGCTGAGCAAGCAGGTGGGCAGCCTGGCCCCGCCCACCATCAAAGCCATCCCCGCGGGCGGCGAGGCCGCGGCCTCCCGCCCCCACCACTCCATGATGTGGAAGCTGGGCCGCCCCTTCCGTCGCAACAGGTGCCCCCCGCTTCTCTCTCTCTTCTCTCTCTCTCTCTCTCTCTCTCTCTCTCTCTGTGTGTGTGTGTGTGTGTGTATGTGTGTGTGTGTGTCTGTGTGTGTATGTGTGTGTGTGTGTGTGTGTGTGTGTGTGTGTGTGTGTGCCTGTCTTCCTCTCCTCCTTTCCCCTCTCTCCCCACCCCCCTCTCTCTGTGTCTCTCCCTCCCCCCCCCCCTTCCTTCCCTCTCCCCCCCTCTCTCGCTCTCCCCCCCCCTCCCTTTGTTCCTGTTTCCTCTTTCTCTGTCCCTCCCCCTCAAGCCCGGGCTCTGCAGGATCAGGTATAGATGCCACTGCGCATAACGAGCAGTCCAAAGGGCCTTTTCCAGATGTTGGCCTGCCTGTCCATTGCCTGTTTTGTCAGAAACAAATCATGGTACCATACACGTAGTGCACTCGTGCAGCCATTCGCGTGGGAAATGTTATGTGTTTTCGCACGTGTGGGGGTGCTGCACACTTACTGCATGATTCGTAGGACACAAATGCATGATGCCTAGGACACAAATGCATGATTCGTGGGACACAAATGCATGATTCATAGGGCACAAATGCATCTTTCGGAGGACCCAAATGCATGATTCGTAGGACACAAATGTATGATGCCTCACAGGCATCCCGCCCATGATCTGAAGAAAGGGGGAGGAGGCAGGAATGGGAAGAGCGGACCCGACACAATTCCCCGGTCCGCGGAGTCGGAGGACAACATTGCCCGCCTGCGGACGTCTCTGGATCAGTTGCCTGCCCTGCAGAAAGATTCTCCGCTTTACGGGAACCTGCTACCCGACCTCGTGCAAGAAAATGTGCGGCTGGCACAGGAGAACCTGGAGCTGGCCGCAAAGTGTGTCCTCTCCTCATCCATCCATCCATCCATCCATCCATCCATCTTCCTCCTCCTCCCCTCCTCCTCCTCCTCCTCCCCCTCCTCATCCTCCTCCTCCTCCTCCTCCTCCTC
>KV908446.1:37500-42500 GCA_002005505.1 Botryococcus braunii
GTGTTACGGTAGTTCCGTCCATCGCCGCAGACGCTGCCAGGCCTCAAAGCAGCGGCACGGACGGCATGCAAGTCTCCACAAGCGCAAACCTGTCAGCAGGCACTTCCAAATTTCACTCTGGGCATTCACGCCTTGCGGGTTCAGGCCCTGCTTTCCGTAGTTTGGTGGAAAGTACTCGGTAGGTGAAAGCGACAGACTGTGACGGGGGCTGGGCTTCAGGCGAAAAGCCCACCAGGCAGTTCAAATATCAGATTTCATTTCCAAAACAAAATGGGCGTGGGCCTGAGGTCGCAGGGTATGGCGAGATGGGCGGGGAGGCGGACGATGCACGCCGGAGGCGTGTGGATGATGAGCTGAGGCGGGAGGACGAGGAACGGCGATTGAAAGCCGACCGCTCCCGCCCCTCCTCCCAGGCCCTCCGCACTCAGCTCCAGGAGGAGGTGCAATCAACGGTGCGGCACCTCTGCCCCTCCCCTCCCGACACACAGCTCCCTCGAACAATCCGCTATTTTAAATAGATTTTGTATTTTATTTGCCGTGTGTGTGCTGTGCGGCGCAAAAAGAAATCGCGCATCTGATCTGCGCCCCCTGCTGCATTGCTGCCCCCCCTGGTGTGTGTGTGTGTGTGTGTGTGTGTGTGTGTGTGTGTGTGTGTGTGTGTGTGTGTGTGTGTGTAGGTGAGCGGGGCATACGTCATCACGCCAGGTAATAATGTGTCTCATCTTCATGACAGGTCGTGCGTGCCGTTCACTCACTCACACACTGCTTGCAGGTGAGTCGGGGGCTTACGTCGTCATGACAAGCAATGTTTCTAGTCATAGTGAGGGGACCTGAGTGACATTCACTGCGGGCAGGTGAGCGGCGCTTACATCGCGTACGCGCACGAGGATGACGTGGACGGCTTCATGGCCTCGTTGGGGTTTGGGACGGGGGAGCGCCCGCCGCCAGCAGCCGACTTTGAGGCGGGCCTGTGGGACGCCTTCCAGAGGGCCATCAAGCTGACGGAGCCTGCCGACTACGAGAACGCTCCGCCGCACGACAAGGTGCTTGCTGCTGCCACACGCTCGCGCCTCATCGAGTGGCTGCAAGAGTATGAGTTCCTGCTTCCCATGGCCGCCGGCCTGGTTTGAGGCTCATTGCATGGGTTCAGGTTTTTTTTTTTTTTTTTTCTCTTTTTTTTTTTTTTGGTGGGGGAGGGGGGGTTTTTCTGATCCGTTCGGGTTTTTGCTTGCCGAAACGCACGAAAGGAGCCAAGAGGGTGGGGAGGAGGTTCTCCTGCCGAGCGACGCCACCCTTTCCTGTGGCTCATCACTTTGGCTGAACAGATTCGCCATCGCTGCCCTTTTCTGGGGCTTGACGGTTGGTTGAACGGGCCCCGCGGTCGCTCTTTTCTGGGGCTCCAGCATTTGGCTGAACGAATATTCGTCGCTGCCCTTTCTGGGGCCGCCTTCTGGGGCTCAACGAGTGCTTCAGCGGATTTGCCGCCGCCCCTTTTCTTCGGCCCTGCCCTGAGGCTCAACAATGTGTTGAACGAAGTCACCGCCGCCCTTGTTTGGGGACTTTGTCTCAGGCTCGACTGAGGCTGAACCGAATGCGTCGGCTTTTCTCTTTTCCGCTTCGAGAAATCAACTCTAGGGTGGAGCTGAGCGGTAGGAGGCTCGTCTTTCCGAATGCAGCCGTCTTTTTGTGGGGCTCGAGGATTGCACCTGCCCAATGCAGATGGCTCTTCTTGTTTTTGCGTTTCCTCTTCTCTTTCCTTTTTGTGTCGAAGGGAGAAGGGGGGGGGTGGGAACAGGTGCGGGAAGAGTTCCTAGCTGGCAGGGTCAGCAGGAGTTGTCACTTAAAGGGGGGGTGTCGGCGAAAAGTTTCACTCAAAAGTGGTCGACAAAAAGCCCCCCGCAAACATCTGTGATTGCCACTCTTTGTCCCAAATCTGGTGGACGGCAGACCGGCAGAAATCAAGGCATCCAGGAATCAAAGAGTTCGATCCCCCAAGCTCACGATGCCCACAGGGCTGCAGAGAGCTTCCGTCTTCTTCGGCGTATTCGGGCCACCTCACCCAACGCCATCCCCAGGGGTGTACCCCAGCCTTGGCGGACCCCCTTTCGGGGGCTCAGTAAGTCTCAGATCCCTGTACACGTGGGCACATGTGCATGTGCATGTGGAGGCTCGGATCCGTGTGGGCTTTGGGTGTACATAATTCTGGAGAGTTCCGGCGGGATATATAAAAGCAATCGAATCCTTGTATATAAAAGCAATAGAATCCAAGTTGCAGCCCGAAACGCGCCGGACTTTGAGTTCTGTGTGTCCCAGGCTTGAAGACCTGGTGGCAGAAGACCCTTCTCCTGAAGCTGCGTAAGTTAACGTAAACCTGCTATGGGTTTTAGCCACGGGGTCAAAATTGCCGGGAGTATTGGGGTGGGAGTTACCGGCCCTCGCCCCCATTTTCCTTTTCCTGAACCTGCTGAGGAAGCCACGGAAAGAGAACTCCAGCGTGCTCCTCGGGAACCTGGCTAATTGAAACGTGGCATGAAAGTGCTTCAGTTTTAATTGTTAAAGGAGTGAGAAGAAACGGACGGGTGACGTGGTTGAGAGGGAGGACGTCCCTCTGAGGAGGACCCGTCCTCGTGCGGGATGCGAGATAGGTTGTTAGGTGATATAGACGTAGATGAGGATAACACACCCTGCCGTGGTCTTGAGAAGAGATTTTGCGATTTCCAGACAGGAGGCATGTGAGCAGGCCACGTGGCGTCAGTGGAGCAGAGCTCGGTCTCGAGATGAAACATGGGGAAGGGTCTAAAAAACATCGGGAAGGTATGCCAAATCTGCATAGGGGCATGCTTAGGGTGGGCTCGACTTAGCCGGCCTAAACCTCTGTTTAGCCAGCAGTAGGTGAATCCTGAAAGACATGCTCGAACAGGAGGTGGACCAGGAACGGAGGCAGATGGGGCAGCAACAGCGAGAGAGTCAGATGGGGGGCACGTGTCCCACTATGAAGGAAGGAAGATTACATCCAACGACCAGCCACTAGGGCTGAAGAGGACGGCAGTGCAATGAATGACCCATATCTAGCCAACTAAGGTCGCACAGCACCTGGGAGAGTTGGGTAGCTTTCCAGTGCTCTAGTCACAAGTTTGGCAACCCCTTGAAGGTCTTCTTGCCTTCTTGCCTGTCTACATAAACGTTTGTACAGATCGACTGCTTTGTTGAAAGAGATGCATAAATTGCTGCCGTACCTGTTGTACAGCCGGACAAGTGAACAACAGATGATGTTCATCAAGAACGTGCTCTAAGGAGCACCTCGTGCAACTCCTCTGGTCTCGAAGGATGCATTGTTGTCTACATCTATCAATAGGAAGGTCATGACACCCTAATCTAAATCGCATAAAGGTCCGCAATGTACTTTAGGAAGGTGGAGTTTGAGCGCACTCTTACGCCGTGACATATGAGGCGGACGTGCGAACCACCTTTGGTATCTGCAAAGTAAGGCTCTTGGGAATGCACAAGAGCGAGCGGAGATGTCTAGGTCATCCCATATATGACTGTTGCTACCACAACCGTCCCGGTCACGAGATGCTTCGTCCCGCTCCTGAGATGCTTTGTCCTGCTTGTTCATAAGCTGCTTCGTCCCGCTCATGAGATGCTTTGTCCCGCTTACGAGACCCTTCCTGATCAGGAAGGGTCTCAATGTGTAAGGGACCACGCTTTGTAGGATCGGGATTGAAAGGATCATTTCCGATACATTTATGGGTGAAACATTTTCTTTTTGAAGATGATATTTCAACTTGCTTTATTGAAAGCATCCATGGGGGAATCCATGGGATGTCTTTGACATCCATCAGAGCTCTCATGTGAAGTCGTGTGTCTTGACACCCAAAGGAATGTCGGGAATGCCTGGCTAGCAACGCCTTTCGAAATCCTGAACCCTGCACTTATAGTCACCTCCTCTTCTTTTCCAAGGAAGCACGGCAAGGAGGCCGCTTCTGGTTTCGCGGTCCGCACATGCATGGTCACATGCACGGTCGCACCCATATGGGTAGCCGGTACACCGCCCAGCAAAGAGCGCTCAGACAACGCCACGGTGCATTACAGTGTCTAAGAGCCGCTCTTTGTACAATTTCAGGGTGCGGGCCAGCACCGAGATGGCCCGAGAGGGGCCGAGAGGATTGCTGATTGAGTGCAAGGCATCGGTATCTGAGGGACCTGCCCAAAGATTGGCTTTTAAGGGTTTTTAAGAGCTTCAGGTACTGGTCTTGTAGGGACCGGTTTGAGGGCATTGGCCTCCAGGGATCAGCTTAAGGCATCGGCATCCAGGGACCGGCCGAGGCGAGTGGTAGACGAGGGAAGGGCTTGGGGCATTGGTCCCCTAGGGACCGGCTTGGGGCACGTGGTCTCCACGGAACCCGATTGAGGCACCCGGCCGCTCAAGCGCCTGGCTCAAGGCCCCTGGTCTCTGAGGAACCGGCTTGAGGCTGCAGCAAACTGAGAGTTATATATTTCGATTTTGCGTTACAACAAAAGGCCGTTTAGATGGGCCGTGCGGGGATGTGCGTGTCTCCACAGCATGAGCTCCACCATTGACAATGTACCCACCTCTCCAGCGTTTGCATCTTCTAGATGTGTTCTGCACTTGCTGGATTATGTACTTAAGCACTGGATACGATGTCCTGGACCAGGTCACACTGTCACGTGGAACAACACTGTGTTCCGGCTGTTTCCAGTGGCCTGTATGGGAGCAGCGGGCACACATCCGGGTTTTCAGTAAAAAGCGTATCGGGTTACTAGTAAAAAGCGTATCAGATCATCAGTAAAATGCGTATTGGGTTACTAGTAAAAAGCGTATCAGGTCATCAGTAAAAAACGTATCGGGTTAATAGTAAAAAGTGTAAAGTGTGCACGGGCTATTGCTTGCAGGCTTCCAGAAAGGTGGTGCTTCAACAGCAATGTGACTGGTTTCACATGCCCTTGAGGAGTGTTGATAACTGGATGCGTGGATGACA
>KV908446.1:50000-55000 GCA_002005505.1 Botryococcus braunii
TTTGGCCACTTCTTTTTTGGGGGGGCGGGAAAATTGGCGGGAAGAAGTGGCGTAACCATCAGCAGGCTGGACAGGAAATAAAGAGGAAAGGAGCGCAGGGGGGGGGGGGGGGCTGGCCGACATGTGATGGATGCATGTGATGTACCGGCAAGGAGGGAGTATCGGCCGGGAGGCCAGCGAGCCTGACGGCCCAACAACACGTGGTCCAGGCACGTCACCAGCACGATGACGGCCGGGTCGATCCGAGGGTACATGGTTCGAGCCCCAGGCGTGGATGCTCGCCTGTACCCCGTCCCCCCCCCCCCCAAAATGGAATGTCAGCCACCCAGCAGATTCAGGCCGTCAATCCACGCTGCGCCTGGGCCATTCCAGGTCGGGCGGGGGAGAGCGCAACTCGGCTGGGAATACTGGGGTGGAAATTTAAGGCTCTCGCCCCCATCTTCCTTTTCCGAACTCTGTGAGATGGCACTCACCGCTGCAAAAGCAGGATAGTGCTTCGCGACAAAAGGGATCGTGCTTGCAATCTTGACCCGAAGAAGGTGAAACCCAAAGGCAGCGGAGGAGAAGGAAATGAAGGTGGCGAGGGAGAACGGACAGAGAGGGGGGGAGTTGTTGGGGATGGGGGAGAGAGGGAGGGAGGCAGGGGGGGGGGAGAGAGAGAGAGAGAGAGAGAGGAGAGAGAGAGAGAGAGAGAGAGAGAGAGAGAGAGAGAGAGAGAGAGAGAGAGAGAGAGAGGAGAGAGAGAGAAGGTTATTCATGTACTGGAAACGGTCCCTGGTTCTATATCTGGGGCTCGCAGCGCCAAGGAGGAGAAAAGAGTGGGGTTCGAAGGAGGGAGTAAACCCCCTTCCATTTCCATGAACCCCTTCACTTTTTGTTTGCCTACGAAAGAGACACCGGCTTCGTTCGAACAACCCCCCTTCGAAAAGCGGATACTGTAAAGCAGGCAAAACCTCCAAAACCAGGCGAAACCCCGAAAAGCCCCAGAACTGCCCCTTCCAAAAAAAGAAATCAAGCAAATCCCCCAAGACCAGGCGGACTTCCCAAACCTGGCAACCCCCAAAGCCATGCAACTCCTGAAAACCAAGCAAATCCCCAGAAGCAAGCGATCCCATCTAATCAGGCACACGGTAAACCCTTCTTTCTAGTGTGGCAGAGACACAGATGGCAACAGGACAGCAAAGTTTGGGCAAGGCCTTGGACGGGCCTGGGCCTGTTTGCCGGGTCAGAGAACAACTTGGGACAGAAGCACTTGGGAAAACAGTCGGCAGCAAGACGTACAGCCATACTACGGGAGCAGCAAGTACATGAACATTATGGGCAGTAGCAAGTACAAGGGTACTACAGCATCAGCAAGTACAGGCATCGTAGGGCAGCAGCAAGTACGGCCATCCTAGATTGGTGCTTGGCAGGGCAGGCTAAGTACTCTTAAAAGAAAAGGGCTGACCTAGCATTGCCGGCCTTATGAGGCAGGGTGGGGGCCCCCGTCTGGGGGTCGAACTTCAAAGACACATGGAAGGACAGCAGCGTGTGAGCCAATGCCAGCAGGGCTGCCTCCTCTTGGGTCACAGCCAGCACCATATCTCGCACAGCTTCCCAATGGAGGCCCTGCACACGCTCCCAGTAAGCCAGGCAGGGGACAGATGGCCTTCCAGAGCTTGAGAAACACCTTGTGAGACAAGGCGGTCTGAGCCACTGCCTGCAGGCTGTTATGAGACAGGCGCTGCAGGCTGTTTTTCCCTACGGAAATTGTTGGTGTATTTGGCTTAATAGCATAGTTTATGAAATCAGTTGAAACTTGACATTATCAGACAGGCCCTGCAGGCTGTAAGCTTTATGTAGACACTGCAGGTTGTTTTGAGACAGGACCCTGCAGGTTGCAGCTTTGAGATAGCCCTGCAGGTTGCAGCTTTGAGATAGACCCTGCAGGTTGCAGCTTTGAGATAGACCCTGCAGGTTGCAGCTTTGAGATAGACCCTGCAGACTGTTTGGAGACAAGCCGGGCAGGATGTAGGCCAGGAGACAAGGCCTGCAGGCTATATGCTTGAGATAGGCCACAGACTTTTTTAAGCAGACCCTGCACTCTGTAAGCTTCAGACAATTCATATGTGGGAGGCTGACCCTGCAAGCTATATGCTAAATAGGCAGGCTGGATACGGTTAATTGGCCTGAGACACACGCTTCAAGCTCACAAGCATTAGAATGCCCAACCCAGGCGGTGTCCATACGATTTAAGACCCCCAATAGTTGAGCACAAATCCTGAACCCCTCACATGGCTCCGGGGAGCTATCCCCTGGTTCTTGCCCTTGCCTGCTCCTCTGGAACAAACCCCCCCCCCCCACAAACACACACACACACACACACACACACACACACACACACCCACACACACACACACACACACACACACACACACACACACACACACACAACACACAAAAAACACACGCGCGCGCGCGTATGCCCCTCTCCCCCCCCCCCCCCCCAACATACACACACACAGAGAAAAGGGGGGAGAGGCAGCGAAGGAGAGGGGAAGGGTGGGGGAGGTCATATCAAAGCAGGGAGAGGGTTTTGTGAGGGAGAGTGTTTGTGGGTGGGTGATTGTGTGAGGGAGGGGGAATGGGGAGAGAGGTATCGCGAGCGCCCGCACGCGAGAGGGGGGGGAGGGGAGAGAGAGGGGGGGGAGAGAGAGAGAGAGAGAGAGAGAGAGAGAGAGAGAGAGAGAGAGAGGGGGGGGGGGTGGGGGAGGGAGGGAGGGCGGGAGGGGGAGAGAGAGAGAGAGAGAGAGAGAGAGAGAGAGAGAGAGAGAGAGAGAGAGAGAGAGAGAGAGAGAGAGAGAGAGAGAGAGAGAGAGAGAGAGAGCGAGCGAGCGAGCGCGAGTGTGTGTATGTGTGGTGTGTGTGTGTGTGGTGTGTGTGTGTGTGTGTGTGTGTGTGTGTGTGTGTGTGTGTGTGTGGTGTGTGTGTGTGTGTGTGTGTGTGTGTTTGTTTCAGAGAGAGGGGGGGAGCGAGGGAGGAAGGGGGGAGAGCAGAGGGGGGAAGATGGATCAGAGGGTTGGGGGGGGGGTGTGGGGGGGGGCAGTGCTGAAAGAGGGTTGAGACCTCACTAGTTGTGAAGTCCATTACACGATCTGGAGAAAGACAGGCTCCTGCAAAGATGGGGGTGCCTATCCCGAAGATCGCTTGATCTTGTGCTATCCCCAAAAACAGCAATCCCATATCTGGATCCACAAGGGCTTCCGTTTCCAAGGAAAGAGGCACGGACACAAGCTTCTGGGCTTCGAGGGGTCCAGACGGATGTATCCATTCCAACTTATCGAGACGAAATCCATTGGACTGTGTCAATGGCTCGAAAAGGGCCTTCCCATTATGGAAGGGGATGAGCTTGGCAATATCACTTTTCTTCAGCTCTGCTAGCCGTAATGGGTCTGTTCTGTCATCCCCATATTCACCCAGCACAATCACGACCCGTCATGGAGAATTCATTTATATAGGGCATTCAGCTCAGACATGGAGCAGAACGTTTAAGATCCCTGGGGTTCAAGCAGCACAACATTGGTGAACAGGTTTTGAATGGAATCATAAAAGTGAGCAGCTACTCATATGTTACGAAGAAATTGCACCTGAACCTATGGTACCCTTCAAGGCGGAGCTTGTCTCTTTCACAATCCTCGTGGCTACAACCTACCTTATTGCCTCAGCACGATCGAGATTCCAGTTTACGTAATACATGCTAGAAAGGTCTATATTGCAAACAATTCTCTGGTGCAGCCGCGCCTTCCCTGCATGTCTGCCATAGGCCCTTGTACCTTTCATGCGGGTGAAACGCCGCGCTAGCACCCATACATGCGGACCAGTAGCACAATGCCCCCATACATGACTCAAGGGATGTGACTGGACTGCAATAAATGAGTGCATGTTATGTAAATTCTGGCTTATGTGCCCGTTCGGCATTTCATGTCGAATGTCAAGTTCAGGATCAGAACAGTAAGCTACAAGCCAAGGATAATCAAGACACAAGGAACGTGAAATGCAGCAAATTTGCTTAAATATTCATAAATAAAACTAATTGTCACCGAAACTATCATGTGTAGAAGCCACAGTTTGTGATGGGCCCAAGGTCCTCACGGACAACCCGAGTTCCGACACAGAGGAATACCCAACCAAGATTCGTGATCCTAGTTGAAACTTCATTCTTGGCGAAAGAGGTTTGATACAGAGGCCCTGTGTTCCTAACTAATGTGTACTTGGTTGGTTGCCAACGGTTACCTGAGAGAAATGATAGCATCTCGGTAATGTGGCATCTCTCATGTCATCGACTAGTGCGGCTGCCGGCAGTGCCGATTTATCCTTTCAACAGGTTTATTATTGTTAAATAATATATCTTAATACTAAATATATCAGTCTCAGGCAGTGCATCCCTTAAGGGACTCAGGCAGTGCATCCCTAATTGGGGAGGGAGGTGGATGGTCTTGGGTTGCACCAGTCTGCATACTGGGCCTAGTTGTTGCTCCCTTCCCCAATTGGCATATTGGGGAGGGAGGTGGAGGGTCCTGGGTTGCACCAGTCTGCATACTGGGCCCAGTTCAAGCTCCCTTACCCAAGTGGCATATTGGGGAGGGAGGTGGATGGTCTTGGGTTGCACCAGTCTGCATACTGGGCCTAGTTGTTGCTCCCTTCACCAATTGGCATATTGGGGAGGGAGGTGGAGGGTCGTGGGTTGCACCAGTCTGCATACTGGGCCCAGTTGTTGCTCCCTTGCCCAATTGGCATATTGGGGAAGGGAGGTGGATGGTCCTGGGTGACATTAGTCTGCATACTGGGCCCAATTGTTGCTCCCTTCCCAAGTGGCATATTGGGGAGGGAGGTGGAGGGTCCTGGGTTGCACCAGTCTGCATACTGGGCCCAGTTGTTGCTCCCTTGCCCAATTGGCATATTGGGGAAGGTAGGTGGATGGTCGTGGGTGACATGAGTCTGCATACTGGGCCCAATTGTTG
>KV908446.1:62500-75000 GCA_002005505.1 Botryococcus braunii
CTGGAGCCATGGGTGCGGCATGTCGTTCATGCCACATGTATGTGACCTGCACAGGTCACATACTAATGATGTCATCCATGCCGTGGTCGACTCAACCCAACCAAGGAACATGTGCTTGTGTTTATTTACATGTTAGGAACATGTGTTTATTTAAAGGAAAGGAATGTCCTCTTGTGTAGTTGTGCTTGTGTGTAGCTGTTTACTACCAGCCCGTTATAGTGCAACGTGATAAGGCTCGTTCAGCGACATGCATTTAGGTGGGGAATGAAAGGCTGGGTTCAATGTGCCCTGCAGGGTGCTCTTGCCATGGTGGCTCGTTCAGCGACATGCATTTAGGTGGGGAATGAAAGGCTGGGTTCAATGTGCCCAGCTGGTGCTCTTGCCATGGTGCTCTTGCGTAAGAAGTCCATGGTCCTGTAGAACAAAAAACTCGTACGAAAAGGGAGAGGTCACACTCGAGTATTCACATCCCCTTTTAAAGCAGGCGCTCCGTTGGACAGGATGCCTGTTTGTGCAGCTTGTGTCGTCAACAGACGCACCTGAAAAAATAAATGTCGGTCGAATGTTCAGGCAAAACTGTGTAAGGTTGCCGCACGTGCCTAGGGAAGCGAGACCCACAGCCATGTGCAGCTCTAGTGCTCACGTGGTATGTACTGCCAGGTTGTACAATGAGCCGCCTAGCCGACACTCCCTTTTGCACACAGCCAAATTTTCTAATTAGGTGGGGAGGAGTGAGACTCGGCAGTATTCCAGCACCGTCACGCGTGAAGTTTCACAAAGAAAGTTCCCTTTGCATATTAAAAAGGATTAGAAAGCAAGCCACAAGGCTATATATTTGGAGAGGGACTGGCAGGGCTGGGGAGTTTTCAGGTATGCCAATGTACTCTGTAGAAGGTTCGGGGGTCACTTTGGGCCTTCAGCATGAAATTTTACATGCTGCAATTGCATGTGGTTTGCGGAGGTAAGACGGCCAGTATGGCTTTGAGTGCCACTGTCGAAAGGACTGGCCCTCAAAAGAGGTGTGTGCGGGCCGGGCCCTGCGAGCAAGGTCTTGAGGGGAAAATTTGTGAGGCCTTGAACGCAAGGGCCGAAGGAAGCAGTAGTGGGGTAAACTGGAATTTCGGGCTTTGTCAGAAACTTGGGGAGTGCTTGCAATCCATTTGGAATGATGGCTTGCTTGCACCATGCGCTAACAACAACTCTCTAAGGGACCGTTTAATGGCATGCTTGCATGCAGAGCCTTATCTAGATATAGCAGCAACTTGCCAACGGGGCCGACACTTGTTTTTCCCCGGGGAGTTGGGGGGGGGGGGGGTGGTATGATAGCATGTTTGCATATTCTTGATGCCTTTATATGAAAGCCTATATGTGTTGACCAGATATTCCCCTTGGAAGAAAAAAGGGAAACTTACATCCAGGATCCGCTTCATCTTTGCCGCAGTCTTGCTGTGTGGCATCCTGCAATTCCTAGAGATATATCATAAATCCTTCGGATACCCTTCTCGGAATAATCCACTGAATTTTCAATCCGCGATGGTGCGGGTTGAAAAGTGTAAATTTAAAACCATCCGCAAGTTCGTGGTTTATTCTATATTCGATATTCTCATTTTTCGGTTGGTTCTTCGAGGGTATTGGCACCAGGAAATTTTTCCGTTGCTCCAATCGCGATCTTCTCCTGAAAACCTCGTAGATATTTTCTTAACCCTCGCGGGTGCTGTCGGTGGGGTCTGGGTGAAGGGGTGTTAGGGATCCTTTTGGTTTCAGTTGTCGAGACGTTTGGGCTCTTCTTTCTTGAGGAACACAAAGGGGAAAGGGAATCATTTGCTGAAGAACGGCCTATCGAAAGGGACGGCTGTTCGAGGTAAACACTGTCCCGCTCACGTGCCCTTTGGGTGGTGGCGTCAAGAAGCTCTTGGTCCCGGAAAACTGAAAGATACAGGGTCACTGCCTTGCTTTGACTTGAGCGGCCAACATTACCACCTTATGTGACGGACCCGGAGTCGTAGCTCCTCTGAAGACCTTGGAGTGCTCTTGTCGGCTTACCTAAATCCTTTAGTGACAGCCTTTTGTTTGCGTTTCTTGCCTGCATTGATGCTTGTGCTTAAGTATCTGCTGGTTAGAGACTGTGCTCTAGTTTTGAGGTGCTGTGAGTTGAACCTCTGGGTGTGCTGGATCATAGGAGTCAGCTATCCACGGTCTTCTCCGTTTGCAACCGTGTTAGCTCGGACCTTTTTTGGCCATGAATCCAACTGCTCAAAGGTAAGTTTACTCATGCCGGGTTGTTAGGCCCTCTTTTATGTGCTGGCTGTGGCTTCCGGAAGCCTGCTTGGGTTTTGGGCGGACAGTGCCTTATTACAATTTTTGTTGCCTACACCCTGAAGATCGCTGATGAAGCAAAGCTTAGAGGTCGGATAGCTGCTTTGACAAACTTTTTGGGGCTCCTGCTTGTTCAGTATGGAGTATGTCAGTGTTGTAGTAAGGCAAGGGAACTCACGTGTCTTGTGTGTACAGGAGACCGAGATTTGTGACATTGGGGAGAGTTACTGTACCAAAACCTGTGAATCTGCGAAGTCAAAAGTATGTCCCTCTTGTTTTTTTCTTTCCTTTGAGTAGATATTGAACCGTGCCAGACTTTAAAACATTTCCTGTGTTTAAGGACCAAGCAAGGGTTTTGAAGAGTAGCGGTAGCGTCCTGACTGGGGCCATGCTGCACAGGGCGGAGAATAATGGCATGGACCCGAACGTTGCCCTTGTTCCGAAGTGCGTTTTTACTATCACATGTCTGAAAGTTCCTACACGTTGAATTGTCGCCTATTCCCGCATCCGTCAAGTTTGAGAATTGCCCAGCTTGATTGTCATGTGAAGGCTTCTTTCTGATTGTTGGTATTCTGAGGATTGAAAAGGACCAGGTGGTGTTCGGGTTATATTTTGAAGTGGGACTGGGGTTTCGGAATGAGAGGCTCAAACGTTGATAGTTTGTCATTGGGGCATCAACAGGGTGCATGTTGTCCTGTCTATTTTGCTTAGCCATTGAGCCCTTCTTACATTGTTGAGAAATCTTGTGAGCGTAAGGAGGGAGCTTATGTCCTACCCTTTTCTGGCAGCTGAAGAGTTCTTATCTGACATCGACTCAATTATCCAGGATCTCGACAAATACTGGAAGTGTGTGGGGCAATCCACCTGATGGACCATCTGTACCAGTAAGTGCACCTCCCGTTGTGGCCCCACGCCCTTCAATGGCTTCATCAGGACCCGCATGGGGTGGAGCTGGTCTTCCCGTTGCACGCAAGGTAAGTTGTTATGGTCTTTCTATCATTTTTGAAGCAGATCCTGCAGTTGAGTGCATGACAACATGTCCCTTCTTGCCATTACCTGCAAGGACCACTGTCATCCATCCAGCTTCCCTTCATGTGTCCAGGGCTTGGTAATTGTTAGAATAAATGCATAGCTGTCAATGCTTATGTGACTGTCGTGGCTGCCGACGTGTCTCAGCTGAGTAGCATTTTGTTGTGAGAGGGTTAGGCCTTCTGCGGGGTCTGTGATCATGGGTATCCATACGGAGGGATTTCAACTCTGAAGATCTAGAAAGCAGAGCGTAGATTCTCATGCAACTGTTTCGATTTCTTCTGTCTCGATGACCTTCAAAGAGTTGCCACGCTGTCCTTGTGAGGTTGCACCAGAGGCATTAGGACGTCCTTTTTCGTTGGATGCAGGCCAGACTATGCCTGTTCTTGCATGCACCTTTGGGATCTTGTTGGATATATGCCCTAGTTGGATATATGCCCTAAAATGTGGATTGTTGCCAAGGTTGTCTCTCGCTTTGACTCTCCACCAGAGTTGACCGACACTCACCCTTGGGTTGGGATACCATAACCCATAGCAATTTCATGGTGTTTGCAGGATACAAGCACCGTGAAGGCCGAGGACTTTCCAGAATTAGCAGCTGGACTTGATGGATCACATTCTTCTGCAAAGCTTGGGGTTGGAGAGCAGCGACTGGATGAACATAACAGTACGTTCACTGTCCTGAGTTCTGGTTTATGTTTTTCTTCAATGTCTTCAGTATTTCCTTTTTGGGCCATGCAGCGCGATGATTGGAGTCCTATGGTCCCGTATAGTCCACTGTCAGAGGTCTTGCCAAGGACAAAGCTCTTGGCTCATTCTCAATACATGCTTCTACAGTCACTTGTAATTTTGGTTTTCTAGTAACTCCGAGCAGCGCAATGATCAGGTCCTTTAGGTACAGACAATTCACGAGCAATAAATCGGACTGGCACCACCCTCAATATTCAAAGTTTGTTCAAGAGTTGGGAGTGTTGTTTGGAGTTAGCGAGCAGTCGGGTTGCGCCGCTGCCGCTTGTCTTGTTCGAAAGGTCCGTGTGTGTATCTATCTCGTAAACGAGATAGAACGTGTGTATCAGGTGAGGGGTTGGGATTACACGTACGTGAACACTGGCATGCCCGATAGGTTTTGTTTGCAAACCCTTTTATCGCCTACTTCCCGTTTTTTGTCTATGATTTCTCCTGTCCAATAGTACTTTCGTGTCTCATCGAGTCGGCTTGCTGACTGATCTTTCCGTAGGGGCGTGGGATGGGACCCTTGCAAGGAATGGGCCTCCTTTTCAAGAGCGCTCTCAGGACGGCGGCCAGCAAACTCCTCAGCAGCCAAGAGGGATTGATCGGAAGGACACGGAGGCTGGCTTTAGACAGCAAATGGATAGCAGGCGGGAACCCATTGGGACGGGACGGGCATGGGCAGACCAGCAAGGGCGGGAACCTGATGTTTGGGTACCTCCGCAACAAGTCGGCCCGCCGGGTCCTGCGGGCCCTCCAGTACAACCTGGATTGGGCCCTGAACGATGGCGCCCAGATCCTCGCAGACAGCATATGGACTATGGTCGAGGTCATGACAGGTGGGATGTCCGCGCATGTAAGATGCATGGGTTGAGTATATGGGTCGAGAGGCACGTGTTCACCAAGTCATTCCTGATCCTTCCATGATTCCACACGAAAGTTCCGACTGTTTAGAAGCCAGGGATTGAATTGAAGGAGTTGTGGGTTGTCCTTTCCGCTGCCTTCTTTGTGTTTTGATGCAAGTTGTTGCCTTCATCCCGGACATGCCTTTCACATGCATATGGTATTGGGTCTACATGGTGGTGCAGCTTAGCCTTGCTCGTCTCTCTTTGGGGCATAGCCAAGCATTTTTGCTGAATTATATCTTCCTGCATGGGCACAGGTACCCGCCTTACGGGGCAAGGCCCCAATTTGAAGGCAACCAGGCGTTCTACAATGGTCCCGGACCTTTCCACCACCCTTCATTCCGAAATCATCCTGGGGGCCCTAGTCAAGGGTGAGTCGCTCAGTGGTTTTGTTGCTTGCTGTCCTGCATTTTTGGCTAGTTGAGCCTCATGTCCCCCCCCCCCCCCTTCTCTCTTTCCAGCAGCATTCACCCCTTGTGGCTTGACAGCCATGCTGTCTGAGCATCACTGTGTATATTGTGTGCAACTGTGCAGATTTATGGGTAGGTTTAATATGAGAGGACTTCTTTTAGTATCTATTGTTACGATATTTGAACTGGGTGTAGGCGTTCAGTGTACTGGAAGGTAGCTCATGATCTAGGAGTCTTTTTGGTGAGGTTCTCAGACCAAGTGCTTTGGAGTAGTATGGGATGAAGGTAAATGTCGGGCTGTCAACAATACTCAGCGGTGCTGGTGGTACTATGTTGTGCCTTTGGAGGGGTTCCTTAACAAGCAGTGGCCCTGTCACGTAGGGTTGTGCATCTTTGGGGTTGTTGCTGTCTTTTAAAGGGAGCCTTTGAAACGAGTCCACTTGCGAAAAAGTTCTAAAATCATTTTTGCTGTTCTGGTGCGCAGGCAGCATCCTGATTTTCATGTGGTGCAGTCAAGAAGTTCCTTCCCCCGGGATCCACAGCGGGACAGTCATCCCCCAATGGATGGACGGGGGCCTGCAAGGCCGCATCTCCAGCAACAGTTTGCACGAGAAGTACATCTCAGGTAATACAGTGAGGTGCTTTAGAGTGTCTCCTCTAGGCCATTGTTATTGAGGGGTCATGTGCAGGAACTGGGCTTACGGATGGCAAATTAAATCCCGGGTGGCAATCCAATGTCGAGTTTGGCAGGGAAATTCTGTATGTTGTGTGATTTGGTCTGGGATGTATTCTGACAAAGCACTTGTCTGGCCGTTCGTGGTGTGAGCATCCCCTGTGATGGTCGTTGACAAGATTTGCTTTTAGTTGCACTATTCAGCTGCAACCTGCTGCAGGCCTGTGGCCAGAGTTGACATGGGTTTTGTGGCAGTTTTAGTGTGGGGTGTTGCTCTGATGTGCATGCAGTGCCTTCCTCTGACGCATGATGATGGCGGATGTTGCACATGGGCAATCCTGACTGTGTTCCGTTGGATTTGCAGGGAGCATGTACGGGATACCATGCAGGGAGGGGGCTCATCTGAGCTGCAAGCTGTTCCGTCAGGTCATCATGGCCCAACAGAACCATCCGAGGAGTCTAGCAGGGCAGATAGCCAGCCTGGCCCATACCCTGGACCCTTGGGAGCCCCTGGAACTGATGCTGCTTCTGCAGGCCATTTTAATCAGCAGCCCGTCCGGTCTGGTGACCAAACCCATATGGCGCCAGTGTCGGTGTTGACGAGGCCACCGGAGAGTTGGGCTATGCATGGCCTTAATCCGCGGCAATCATACCATCCAGCAAACATGGTTCGTGGTGTTCCACACTTAAGCATGAATTACCAACAGCAAGGGCATTATGGGCCACCTCCCCCAGGGGGAGGGTTCGTACAGGCATTGCCAGTCCATGGGGCACATAGGCCACACCCTGGTGCGCACATGGGTGGGGGCGCTCCTGCTCCCCAGGGGTACGCGCCGTATCCCCAGCAGGGCATGCAACAACCACAGCATGTCGTTCACCCATCGGGTGGGCCCCCTCTGCTTCCGCCACCTCCCCAGCCTGCTCCGCCTCCTCTGGGACCTCCTCAATCCATGCCCACCCATGTCTCTGCTCAGGGGCCTGCACCACCAATGCAGTTTGGATCGTACGACCCAAACAACCCTCCACAATCGCCAGATACAGGACGTGCTGGAGTTCTCCTACCCCACCAAGCTGGTCCAGAGGCTGTACCTATGCGAGCCGTCAGACAACCTCAACCAGGGCTTGAGCCTCTTCGACCGGTGGAGTCCCATCAGACACACCAGCAGCCGGCAGTACATCAAAGCCTGCAGGGAGATCCTATGCCTGATCGGAAGCCAGAACCAGCTGCCCAACAGGCGCAGTCGAATCGGTTACGAACCACTGGCCCGCTTTTGAAGGTGTGTCGCCAGACTGGTGCAAGACTGTGCAGACTATGGTGTTGGAGGCGCAAATTGAACAGCAAGAAACAAGGCCCTTTCACGCCCGCTACAGGCCAAGCACATACCCTTGGCAAGTGTGCATGTGGTGGTGGATGCTGGTGTTCACTTGTTTCCCCCCCCCCCTTTTTTTTGTTTTTTTTGGGGGGGGGGGGGGAGACTTGAAACCCTTAGCAGGCTCGTGTTGTGTCGTGTCGTTTGGAGTAGTCCCTTACTTCTGGCATAAAGTTGAAAAATTTTCTCCAGTATCCGCAGTACACCTGCCTGCAATGAAGTATGAAAGATGCTGAGTAGAATTGAAGAATTGAATATGATTTTTCTGGCTTCAGTTGCTTTGGAGGGATGTGACTTATATGGGTTTCTCCCGCACAGGCTGTGCCAGTGGGGACTCCCACAGTCTCAGAAATAGAGGAACAACAGCGAGTTGCTGCATCACAGGCTGAGGCAAGGAAAGCACGGCCTATCAAGGATTCCCTGAAAGACGAGAAAGAAAACGTTCCGCGGCCTAGAGACAGAGTTTCCCGTTCGCATCCAGGGCCACTGCAGCGCCAACAGGTGATACCTTCTCCTCGTCCATTTTGCTCCAGTGTTTTGGAAATCTCGTTCCTTTTCAGAAAGAGCAGAAGGATCAGAGATTCGGGTTGGTCAGGAGTTCAGGAGCAAGAGGGAAGCAGACACCCATTCAGAAAGGTGTCGCAATATTTGTTTCCATGTGTTTGTAGTATTCTGAGAGGGTTCTCAAGGTTGCAAGGCTAGCACCACTAACAAACTACTCAGATTTTCTTGACGCCAGTCTCAGTGATTACATTGATGAGACAGACTAGACAATGTTACAGGACTTGGTTGTTTGATCATGCTGGTTTTTTTCTGTCAGGCCCCTGCAACAACACAAAGGCATGCTGAGAATGGACACGGCACCAATGGACAAGGCGAGGCAGAGAGGCCAGCTACTGGGACAGCCACTGTGGAAGGGTCAAGTGGAATTGCTCAGACTGGTATCAAGCAACTCGAGGAGCAGCAGGCGTTCATGCGAAAACGTGCTGAAGAAAGAAAAGATGTAAGACATGTTGCCTGTTTTGCTCAGAAGCTCTGGATGTGTGGTGTTCTGGTGCTACGCCAAAGTATCATGGTCTGGAAGCTGAGCTTATCATCATCAGGTCTTTTTAATGGTTTCGAATTGGGTCTTGCATGGACTGTCGCGTTTGAATGCATGATTGCATGCATGTGTGTGCTTGCGTGTTGTTGTTTTTCGTACTTGACCAAGGATGGAAGGGGATAGGAGGGCGTACAGACCAAGGAAAGTACAGTGGAGATGGATGCTACATACATAATGCAGTATTGTGCCGAGATACGATTGGGGGTATCCCCTGACAGAAGAACAGATTGATTGTTGGAGACTGGGATTCTATCTCCAACATTTTGCTCTTCTGAGGGTGATGACGACTTTGTGGAATTGCTGCAGGCACATAAGAGGGATGTCCGTGATCAGCCGAAGTCCTACCACAAGAATGGGTTCGTCAATGGGGTGCATACGGAGCAGCTCCGAAATGGGGAGTCTCAGCCACGCCGGTCACAGATGCGACCAATCCAGGGCGACCGGGACAGGCAAGGGCCCCGCGACCATCCTAACATGTCGGCAGGGCCTAAGGCAGGCGGGACTTCAGCCCCAGCATCTCCTCGGGCCTCACTCCCGGGGCAAAAACCGCCTGTGGAGGTACGTAGAGGGAGCGAGGGTTATAAGCGGGATAAGGCACCCCGTGCCATCCCAAAAGAGCGGTTGGCTCCAATTTCGGTTCCGGTCGTCACAAGCCTGCAATCAAGTGCTGGTTCCCGGGCAGACAGGGGGGCACAGGCTCCCCCTCAAACGGCAGGAGACAGGAATGAGCCAAACCAAGCAAATGGGGAGTTTTCAGAGAAGGATGGCAAGGTCAAGAACCGTGGCCCAAGGCCACAGCAGCCGCGAGAGCGTCGGGATCGGGGTCCGAGACCGGCGCCTGCTGACCATCCCTCGGCTCCGCCGCAGGGTGGTCCTGCTGGGAAGCCAGCAAGTGTCCCATTGCCAGACAAAAGTGCTCCACCTCTTCGTAATGGTGAGCTTCGACAGCTCTCCGGTCCCCAAGGGCAG
Source organism: Botryococcus braunii (assembly GCA_002005505.1). Classification (NCBI taxonomy): domain Eukaryota; kingdom Viridiplantae; phylum Chlorophyta; class Trebouxiophyceae; genus Botryococcus; species Botryococcus braunii. The sequence continues at coordinate 72,004 of KV908446.1, forward strand.
CGGGACCCGGGGCCACGCCAGGGTCCGCGCGGGGGCATGCCCCGGACTGAACCTCGCAAGCTGGAAGGGCGGGGGTCTGCAGACGCTCCCCTTGCCGAGACAGTCCCGCAAAGCACTGGGCCCCCGCCGTTGCTCGGCGGTTCCGCCCCTCAGAGCTCAATTGGCCCACCGGGAATAGCTCCTGTGCTCGATGATGGAAACCGGGCTCCACGGGACCACCCACAACGGCGTGATCGGGGACCAAAGAAAATACGGGAGAAGCGAGAACGACCGGAGATGAACGGCCCTCGGCTGGCAGCACCGCTAGCCACACCTCCTGGGTTGAGCTCAACTGGACCGCACCCACCAGGCACAGCAACTGAAACAAAAACCGAGCCTGGACGCCAGGGAAAGCCACCCAGGGGTGGTCCTCCTCCAGGGCCCCCAGGGCTGGTGCCCCAGGTGCCGGATCAGGATGGGAAGCTCCGCCAGGACCGTCGGGATAAGGCCCCTAGGTAAGGCAATGTTTAATGATGGATATCAAGTACGGGTTGTGCTTGTCTGCTTGTTGTCCTTTTTGTCGGGCCCCCCCCTCCCCCTTGGTTGGGGAAGAGAGGGGAGGGATATTTGTAGGGGGTGGGTGTGTGTGTGTGTGTGTGTGTGTGTGTGTGTGTGTGTGTGTGTGTGTGTGTGTGTGTGTGTGTGTGTGTGTGTCCTGGCTTTGATCATGTGGCAGGAAGGTTATGGATGCCAGAGGTGTGCAGCAGTGCACATTAGTGGCTGGATGCGGTGTTGTTATTCAGGGATCTATCTGTTGAATTCTGAAGTGCTGCGTGTCTTTGTGGGTCTCCTCGCCTTTTTTGATCTGTAATTGTTTTGTTTTTCCCCCGATGGGGGAGGGGGGTCATGTGATCCTCTATTTTTGGCAACTTTCCTGATTGGTGCTGAGCTGGCACCCTGCAAGGATGCCAGCTTCAAAAAATGATGCTCACCTAAAAGAAAAGAAGGTCAGCTTATGGTCAGTGCATGTGCAACATCATGGTCCGCGCTCCATGGGGCAACTGTTCATGTGGGGCTGACACAGCAATGGGCTGCTCATGATTGTCAATGTCCCACTTATGTGACTTTGAGATGCTAGACAAATGAGAGGTCTCAAGGGTTGGTCCCCATATCTCTGCCTGACAAATTTCCTGTGTCTGTGAGTATTGTGGAGGCCGGTGCGAAGGGGTGTGGGAGGGATGGTTGTTTGAACCACAGATGTGATGTTGACACAGTCTATATAGGAGAATGCCCCCAGGGGCATTAGAATGTGGCTGATGTTAATATCTTTATTGGGACTCGGTGGGGTGCAGGCCATCGCAGGAGATTTATCATGTTCCAGCTGAGAGGAGCCCAACTGATGGCTCTAAAAATGATAGCAAGGCTACTGCACCAGGTACCATAGCTCCAGCTGCAAATGGACCCATGGCAGAGCAGAGAATGGAGCGGAGGCAGCGGGACAGAAAACCTATGGGACCAAACGCAAAGTCTGGTCCAGGGTTGGGAGGTGCTCAGGGGTCTGCGGAAGCTGGGAATGGGAGAGGTGAGTGGGTTGCCATAAATCCTATATGCATCCACACGCAAATTCACACCCCCACTCCCACCCACCACTTCTGGCTCTTTTCTGAGACTCCTTGCTTCCTTGAATTGGACACCAATGGTCCATTTTATGTAGCCGTTATTTCATTTCCATTTCGAGCATTAGAAGTGTCGTCAGAACGCGCCTCCATTTTTCTGAGGCCTCTGCCAATTCATGGAAGCATGTGGGGCTGGCCGTTTGAGGCATTCAAGTTCTCTATGCTACTGGATGCGTTGCCTGCCTCATAATCGCATCCTGCTTGCACTTTTGCTTGCACCTTGAGCTTGACTGTACTTAGAGATGGGTAACACCACCTAGAGCTCTTGAGAAGACGAGGGGGCCTTGGATTTCAATTCATTGTCTCCTGACATTGTCCTCTTGCTGCACAGGCGGACCACAACCGGGGCCGAGGCCACCAGTTGAGGGACAGAGGGGTTCAAACAGTGATTTGCCCCAGCAGCAGCAGCAGCAACAAGACAGGAACCGGAGGAAGGGGAACAAAGGGCAGGGAAGCAATGGGGGACTAAAGGAGAAGGGTGGTGCTGCACCCGGAGATGACTCCTCACAGGTTAAGGACCCTGGCCAGCATCTTGCGAAGAAGGTTCAGGCTGCCAGGGAGGCGGGAAGCCAGGCAGCTGATGTTGACAAGGCAGGAGGGGGAGCATCTGGGTCGACTCCATCAGGTGGAAGAGATGAACAAAAAGGTCGTGGCAATGAAAATCCAAGACCTGCAGGTGCAGTTTCTGCGCATCAGGGAGGCCCCCGCCCCCGTGGCAAGGCATCTGATGTGAAAGTGCTGCCTCCTATTGCGGCCAATGCTTGAACTGAAGGATTGAGCATATCAACCAGCCCCCATGGATATGCCTGATACCTGCTTTGAAGTGCATCTAAGGCGATTTGTCTGTGAAGGCATTACCGTCCGGCCATTGGAATTGGACATTTGGATGGAATTTTCCTAAATCCCCCTTTTGAGAAAAAGGGGAGAGGGGGGCGGTGTGGCTTTGTGGATGTGATTGGCAGCTTTGCAGGTTCCTACGCCACCGATCGCCACCGCTCCCTTTCAAGATTCAAATCAAGTCATCATAAGTGGTTACATCACGTAAGGTTAGTGGCTGTACCACGGATTTGCAGAGTCTTCAAGGTGGGTTCCTAGAGTTGTGGGGAACCCCTGGGCACAAGCAGGTTTGTCATGCGTTCAGTCCGCCAACCTGTTGGGGAGGGTCCATGGCCAGACTCTGCTTTTTGACCTCGGCTTGTTCGCTTCTCGGCAGCTGAGGACTGGAAGGTGTGCGTATCTGCCGTGTGTGGAGGTTTGTTCCACAGCTCATTGACTTCTGCGAAGTCTCGTAAACTGCTTACTCAGATTGATAGGCAAGCATCTGTAGTTTTCTGTCGTGTGC
>KV908446.1:80000-90000 GCA_002005505.1 Botryococcus braunii
CGTTGAACGCGTCCCTGGAGAGATTGCCGAGCTTGCAGCACACATTACCAGGCAGAGACGCCCATTTGAAGATCAAAAACTTGATCCTGACGTATCATGCATGTGACCTAGCACTTGGGTGTTTCCCAACCCATGCTTTGGCAAAGGAGGCCCAATGATCACTGTTTCACGGACTCATGCCACAGGCCCTGGTTCCCAGCTTGCCTCTGCGCTGACCCCATTCTTTGAACCAACTATGCCAATCTTGGCTGCAAAATAGGGGTGGCCATCATTTTGTTAACAAGTTCCTTTTCCATTCCCACTTCCCTGAGTGCTCTGCCCCCCATGTGACAGTGGCAGGTTAAGGGGCCTTCGCCAACCTTGCACCTGAGGCCGGGTTTTTTGTTGGGGAGTGTGTGTTCACGTCTACGCAAGCGTGGCATCCTTTGACGAATCCCTGCAGTAAGTCCTCCACTCTATCTCCGGAGCCTGTCCCTCGCCTCATCTACAGCCCCAACTCTGTGCTTGATGCTTCAGGGTGTTGCATCCCAATGCGCAGGCCTTGACACAAATCCAAAAGCCAGCTCCAGCCTAATCATGGACGCGGACAAATTAGCCTCACCATTTGAGGAAGCCCCCCCTCTGCAGGACATGGGGCGCTGTGCCTCTTGCCCGTCGCAGCCCGCACCCACCTACTCCCCCGAGCTTGAGCCAATTCCGTCCGCCGACGAGTTTGCGTCCGTCTTACCGCAGACCTCAAGCCAGAGCTGGACAGCCAACCCCAAGCTGGGCAAATTCTCCTTGGACTCTCGCCACCAAGCGCGCTACAACGAGCATGCTGCGGCGGCCAATGCCATTGGACGCAAGTCCTCGCCCCCGACCATCGCCGAACCGTGGGAGGCGAGAGGGGGCGTGCGCCCGCGCGTGTCGCTGGTCCGAGCCTCCTTGGGGACCACCATTGCCGGCAATATCGGCAGCGCGCCGCGCGTGCGGCTCATCGAGGCGGCTAAGAAGATCAAGTGCGCCCCCTCGCCCTACGCTTTGCTGCCTTCCACTGCCCTGGCCGCGCGAGGACGGGCTCGAAGGCCGGGCGGCTGCACGGGTGGGAAGGTCGGGAGATTGCACGGGTCGGGAAGCTGGGAGATTTACAGGTTGGGAGGTTGGGAGATTGCCTGGGTGGGACAGTCGGGAGATTGCATGGGTGCGAATGTCGGAAGATTGCACGTGTGCAGAGGGTGGGAGAGATTGCACGTGTTGGGGGCGGGGTGGGGGCGGAGGTCGGGAATCTGCATGGGTGGGAAGGTTGGGAGATTCCATGGGTGTGGAGGACGGGAAATTGCACAAGAAGGGACAAGATTGTCGCTGTCTGTGCACATTGGCGCGGTTGGGGCTCCGTAAGTGTTGGTGGGATGTGTGCGATTGCGCATGCGCGTGGATCTGCCCTTGTTTCTGTCTGGCACTGGGTTCAGCTTCAGATTTAGATCTCTCTCTCTCTCTCTCTCTCTCTCTCTCTCTCTCTCTCTCTCTCTCTCTCTCTCTCTCACTCACTCTCTCTCTCTCTCTCTCTCTCTCTCTCTCTCTCTGTCTGTCTCTCCCTCTGTGTGTGTGTGTATTGGGGGGGGGGGGGGGAGGGAGCGGGACCGGGAACATAAGAGGCCCTGCCCAAGCCACTCTTCATGGCTTTGGGCCATTGACTCTTATTCAAAGGGGTGCATGCAAGCGCCATCAGTCCAACAAACCCGGGGGGCTACTTTGCGGCCGACCCCGTCAACCGTCACAGGGTGTTGACTGGGCTAAACTTGGGGGGAGGGCAGGCGATCAGAGTCAAAGGACCTCCTGGGGGAGCAGCTTGAGGCAGCGGACGAGGCCGTGATGGAGGCCAAGTCCCCCACCATGTTCTTAGGGGGTCCCCTGCAGGGCTGTGATCCCTACGCCAAACCCCAGCCCTGGTGGCAGCAGGTGGCGCCCCCCCCCCCCCCACCTCGCTTTGCTTTTTACTATTCAAAGAAATAGCAAAGGCGTTGCAAAGCGGGGGCAAAGAAGAAAGGGCCGCTTTGCCTCATCATCATCTAAACAATGAGCAAAGGAATGGCAAAGCTGTTGCTTGTTTAGATGATAAGAAGCAGCAAAAAGCGGTCCTTTCTTCTTTGCCCTCGCTTTGCAATGCCTTTGTTATTTCTTTGTGTAGTAAACAGCAAAGTCGCTCAGTTCTTCTTCACCCTCAGTTTGCCATTCGTCTGTTCTCCTTTGAGGAAATGGCAAAAAGCAGCCCTTTCTTCTTCTTTGCCCTCGCTTTCTTCTTCCTCCGAGCTACTTGTCTTTCTTTTTTCTCTGCCCTCACCTCTCTTTCCTCCCCCCCCCCCTGGGTCCCCTGGCGTACGTGACAGGGCCAGGGTCTCGTGGGGTACCATCGGTAGATCAGATGTGTGGGTCCGCCAGTAGATCTATCTTTTTGCGGGGTGGCTTATCGCTTCGAAAGGGTCTGTGGGTGACCGTGAGCCGGGGGGATCTGTGGGTTTCTGATTGATTGGCTTACTTTGGGACAACTCAGCCTCCCCCGCTTTGGGACCAACCCCCCCCCAAAAAAAATCTTTGGGAAGACCCCCCCCCAAAAAAAAAAAAAAAAAAAAAAAAAAAAATAGGGTTTGGGATGACCCCCCCCCCCCCTTCTCTTGGCTGGGAGGGGGGGAGGAAGTGGTGTGTAGCCACTTTTGGGGTGTGTAGCTCCGTGAATCCTCAAGAAATTCTGTCTGCTGTAGAGGTGGCATTGTGGGATGTCATGATCCAGAAGCTGTGGGCTTTGGTCACATTTAGATAAGTTGTGGCTATGGTCAGCTTTTGTGCGCATGCGGATGGGCAGTGGTTGGTTGGGAGGCCAGTAGCTGGCTCAGACCTAGCAGCAGTCCCCGGTTCAAACCCCCGGAACTGATCTTTGTGATTTTACACAGACTGATTTTGTTTCCCTTCCTGATGTGCTCAGGTGGAGGAGGGGATTTCCACTCCTTTGGCCTTAGAGTTTTTTTCTGTGGGTGAGAACTTTTTGTCTGTAGAGGCTTAAAATTGTAACTGCCCATCACCTGCAAACCGCTGTTGAGGCACTTAGTTGCTGGGTTCTGGGGTCGATTGGGGAGCAATGTCCAAGCCTTTTGAACGATTGGAGCAATTGTGCAATGAAAACTTGTGTCTTTTCATGAGCCACCTCCCTTGATGAGGAAGCGTGGTGCCCTTGCCACAACTGCGCTGCCCCTACAAGCAATACACATGAAAGGTCGAGCTTGTCCTAACCTTGAACAAGCCATTTATATGAACTGTGAAGCATGTCTTAACCGCCAAACGAGCGATTTACATGAAAAGTGACGCATATCCCAATCTCCGAACAAGCGATTTGCATGAAACGTGAAGCGGATCCTCACCGCGAACAAGCAATTTACATGAAACGTGACGCATATCTGGACCGCGAACAAGAAATCTACATGAAAAGTAAAGCATATCCGAACCGCCAAACAAGCGATTTGGCGTGATTTGTTGTGGTTGTTGGCTGGAACGTGAGAAGCTCACCCCGCACATGCTGCGTGGCATGCCGTACACGTCCGAGAGCCCCAATGCACACTAGGAGGAGGTTGGCCCCGCCAGGGGCCGGAAACACAGGATGACATGGGAAAAGCAACGCTGATACAAGACACTCCCTCCATCTGTTTCCAAGCAGCATGCAGTCTAATCAGTCGGTTACATGTTATCATTTGTTCAGGAGGAGCCACTCCGCTCAGAGGCCTGTGTGTGTGTGTCTGTGTCTGTGTCTGTGAGGGGGAAGAGGCTTTTTGAGGAGGTATGTGTGTGTGTGTCTGTGTCTGTGTCTGTGTCTGTGTCTGTGTGTGTGTGTTTGGGTTTTTTTTTGGGGGGGTGAGGCTATTTGAAGAGGCAAATGAATGCGTGTGTGTGTGTGTGTGGGGGTGTGTGTGTGTGTGTGTGTGTGTGTGTGTGTGTGTGTGTGTGTGTGTGTGTGAATGTATGTGGGTGTGTGCAGATAACACTGAGATCGCTGCTGGTGGGGGCAATTTTGGGCTTTGCCATTTCTGTGGTCATGATGAATCTGAATCTGACGACGGGCATCATTCCCTCCCTAAACATCGCAGCCGGCATTCTTGGCTTCTTCATGTTGAAAACCTGGGTCAGCATCGGGCAGGCCCTTGATTGCAGCCCATTTCCCTTCACTCCCCAGGCATGCCCTCTCCCCTCCTCCCCACGTGGCCCTTCCGCACCCCATGCCAGTCCCTCACACCTGCCCCCTCCCCCTCCTCACCCGTTGCCCCTTGCTCAACCCCCCCCCCGCCCTCCTCATCCCATGCCCCCTTCCCTTCCTCACCCCATGCCCTCTTCCCTGCCCCACCCCATGCCTGTCCCAAACCCCATGCCTGTCCCTCACTCCATGCCCCCGCCGCACACCATGCCCCTTGTTGCCCATGCCTCCTCCAAACCCCTTGTCCGCTTCTCACCCCATGCCTCCTCCGTCTCACCCCATGGCCCCTCCCCTTCCGCATACCCCCTCCCTACGCCATGCCTCTTGCCCACCCCACACCCCATGTCCCCTCCTCACCCCATGCCCCCTCAATCCCATCCCCCTCCCTACGTCATGCCTTGTTCCCACCCCATGCCCCTGCTCACCCCATGCCGCCCCCCTCCCCCCATTCCCACGCCGCCCCCCCCCCACCCTAAGTCAGCCCCCCTCACCCCATGCCTCCATCTCACCCCATGCCCCTCCTCACCCTATGCCCCCTTCCCAACCCTCATCCCATGTGCTCGCTCCCCACCCCATGTCCATGTGCTCACTTCCCCACTCCACGCCCATGTGCTCACTTCCCCACCCCACGCCCCATGTGCTCACTTCCCCACCCCATGCCCTCGTGCTCACTTCCCCCCCACGCCCACGTGCTCACTTCCCCACCCACGCCGACGTGCTCACTTCCCCACCCACGCCCATGTGGTCTCCCCACCCCATGCCCATGTGCTCACTTCCCCAGCCCACGCCCATGTGGTCTCCCCACCCCGCGCCCTTGTGCTCACTTCCCCACCCCACGCCCATGTGGTCTCCCACCCCACGCCCATGTGTCCCCCCACCCCATGCCCTTGTGCTCATTTCCCACCCAACGCCTATGTGCTCACTTCCCCACCCCACGCCCATGTATCCTTTCCCGACCCACATGTCCCCCTCCTCCCCCCTCCCCCCCCCCCCCGCCCCCCAAAAATTCACTCACCCACCTTGTCCCCTGTCCCTTCCCTTAACACATGTACTCCCGTCCACGCCACACTCCCACGCTTTCCCTTCCTAACCCCAGGAATTAGACTGAAGGTGGTCCGAAATGTATGTGCGGGTTTTTCTTGCTCTGGTTCTCTCATGTACACGCCGCACGCACGCTCGCGTGCTCTCTCTCTCTCTCTCTCTCTCTCTCTCTCTCTCCTCTCTCTCTCTCTCCTCCCCCCCCCCCCCCTCTCTCTCTCCCCCCTCTCTCCTCCTCCTCTCTCTCTCTCCCTCTCTCCCCCCCCCCCCCCCCCCCCCCCCCCCCCCCCCCCCCCCCCCCCCCCCCCCCCCCCCCCCCCCCCCCCCCCCCCCCTCTCTCTCCTCTCTCCTCTCTCCTCTCTCTCTCTCCTCTCTCTCCTCTCCTCTCCCTCCTCTCTCTCTCCCCTCTCCCTCTCCTTTTTTTTTTCGTGGGGGGGGGGTCTGGGGCTCCGAGAAGGGAGTTGTAAGAATGGAAGGGGCGGGTGCAGGAGAACACGGTCATCCAGACCTGCGTGGTGAGCTGCTACGGGCTGGCTTTCTCGGGTGGCTTCGGATCCTATCTCCTGGCCATGGATAAATCCTCCTACTTGTCTCTTGGTTAGTCCCCTCCCCACCCCCCTTTTCCTAATGTCCCATTGCAGCCTTTTATTTGTGTATGTGTGTCTCTGTGTGTGTGTGTGTGTGTGTGTGTGTGTGTGTGTGTGTGTGTGTGTGTGGGGGTGGGTGGGTGGGTGGGTGGGTGGGGTGGGGAGAGGGGGGCGATGAAGTGGCGTCACTGCTCAAGTCAAGGGATTCCCACCCCGAGGGGTCTTGGGGCCCGCGCGGGGGGGGGGGGGGCAGCCCCATATAACTGCAAGCTTCCCCACGCAAAACTGGGAAGCCTGGACTTGAGGCTGAAGCTGGAAAGGACACAGGGCCTGAATCCTGCCGGCCCTCAACGCACACAGAGACAAAACTCAGGCTGCTAGGGGACATGGGCTGTTGGGGGGGGGGGTAGAGAGACATAAAGATGAAAAGCAAGGGAGAAGGGGACGTGGGGCGTGGGGGGGGGGTGGGAAATTGCGACATAAAGACAAAAAGAAAGGAGAAGGGGACATGGGGCGTGGTTTTTTTGGGGGGGGGGGGGCAAATTGAGGACATAAAGACAAAAAGAAGGGAGAAGGGGCGTGGGGCGTTTTTGGGGGGGGGGATCGAGAGACATAGAGACGAAAAGCAGAGAGAAGGGAACGTGGGGCGTTTGGGGGGGGGGGGAGAGCGAGCGTGCGAGCGAGAGGGGGAGGGGAGGGGAGAGATAGAGAGCGCGAGAGGGGGCAACTGCGTTCGGATGTACAAGCATGCAAGGTACAAGTGGCAGAAGGCGAGCGGAATGAAATGCCGGGTGGAGGGGTTGGGGAGGTCAGGTGACCTCCCAGGGAATGACCCGGCTGCAGTCCGTGAGATTACTTTGAATCGAACTATCCCCTACATGTTTGCGATTGGCTTCATGGGAATCTTCCTGCTGGTACGCCCTCCCTCCCTCCCTCCCCCCCCACCTGCCTGCTTTCACTATCACCCTCCAGTACACCAAATCTCTCTCTCTCTCTCTCTCTCTCTCTCTCTCTCTCTCTCTCTCTCTCTCTCTCTCTCTCTCTCTCTCTCTCTCTCTCTCTCTCTCTCTCTCTCTCTCTCTCCCCCTCTCTCTCTCTCTCCCTCCCTCCACCCCCCTCCCCCTCTTTCTCTCCCTCTCCCTCTGTCTCTTCCCCTCCTCTCTTCCTCTCTCCCTCCCCCTCATCTGTGTGTGTATGTTTGGGAGGAAAGGGGCATGTGGATGCATTGTGGCCCCTGTGTGCGTGTGAGTGCGTGCGGACGCACATGTGCATGGGTGCTTGTGTGTGTGGTGTGTGTGTGTGTGTGTGTGCGTGCGCACGCGCGCGCGCATGCACCTCCGTGTGCAATGATGTGCAGATCTGTATGTGGATGTATGTGCCAGCAAAGGCGCTAGTGCTCCTCAAAAATTGGCACCTTTGAATCTGGGATCCTTAAGAGAACAGAGAAAAGATTTTTTATTATATCCTAGAAAAGCATATAAATCTTTTGGAAAAGAGACGAGCTATTAACACAGCTCCAACATTTAGTGCTCCTTTTTTTCCATGTCCTAAAACTTGAAGAACATGAAGATTAAAAAGTATATATAATCTTTTATTTTCTTGATCCCTTTTTTCCCCTTTAAAGAATCAAAGAAAGGGAAAGTATGTGTAAAAGCCTGCTATCGGAGTTGAACTAATAAATTGGGTCTGGGCATAAGTGTGCAAGAAGCAGTGGCAGCAAGGGTTTGGGCACACGAGTGAAGGCGGGGGGGGGGGGGGGAGTGGCGTGTCCTGCAGGAGTAGGCGTGGGCACAGCCTGGCCTCCAAGTTCTGATGGAAAGGGTGAATGCTTTATAGCTTTGTGACGGGAGCAAATCTGGATAGTTCGGGTTTGAGATTTCGTGATGGGCAGGTGCAAGGGCGCAAGAAACTGATCATAGATTATGGCCTGCCGTACCCATCGGGCACAGCCACTGGAATCCTGATCACCTCCTTCCACACCCCCAAGGGAACTGCTGAGGCTACAGCTCAGGTTGGTCTTCCCATCTCATCTCCCTTTTCCTGTTCTCTATGTTTTGACCACTTGCCTTCCCCACCCCTCCCGCCCGCCCCCTTTCTCTCCCCTCTCTGGTCAGTCTGTGTGTGCCCGTGTGTGTGTGTGTGTGTGTGTGTGTGTGTGTGTGTGTGTGTGTGTGTGTGTGTGTGTGTGTGTGTGTGTGTGTTTGTTTCCAAAATAGAGGCGGGCCCTATGGGAAGATTTGCTTGTCCCCGTCTGTTGTAAAACACTGATGTTGGGGAGGGGGGGGGCGGGACGGCAGGACGTAGAGAAGGAGTGAGAGAAGTGGGAGGGTGAGAGGGAGTGGATTGAAAGAAATTTGAAAGCGGGGGAGGGAAAGCAGGAGAGGGGAAGGCACTTTCTCAGATCCGGGGCAATGATGAGAAGACCCCGTCGGGGGAAGGGGGGGGGGGATTGCTTGGTCTCCATCCTCATGTGCTGCCGCTGGCAGGATCTGGATTAAAAAGAGGGATTTTGAGGAGTTGTCGTTGTGCAGGTGAAAAGGTTGGGAGTTTGGGGCGCCGTCGCCTTCTGCTTCTCCTTGTTTAAGTGGTTTTTCAGTGCTGAAAGCACCATGATCAATGGGAGCAGTGCAGACTGCAATGGGTGGGACAACTTCCCGAGCCTAGGGCTGAAGGTTCGATTCCCCGCAGCGACACTAAGTCTTCTGGTGCAACTGTTGGTCCGATTTTTGGTCTTTCAAGGGGTCCCCCCGGCCCCCCCTCTCTCACCCCCCTTCTCTCTCTCTCTCTCTCTCGCGCGCTCTCTCTCTCTCTCTCTCTCTCTCTCTCTCTCTCTCTCTCTCTCTCTCTCTCTCTCTCTCTCTCTCTCTCTCTCTCTCTCTCTCTCTCTCTCTGTGCTGGCCCTGCCACCATGTGTGGGCATGGGACATTTGTACTGATTACTGCAGATCTAATATGCATAAAACTGGTTGCATGCAGTATCCTGCTGTACAAATTTAAAAGGCAAATACCAGTCACAGGTAGAAACCCTGTGCCTTCTGGCTTCTGGCGCACCCGCACAACAGTAGTACTTGTCTTAACTCTCCCCAAAGTTTCCTCTGTGTGTGTGTGTGTGTGTGTGTGTGTGTGTGTGTGTGTGTGTGTGTGTGTGTGTGCGTGCGTGGGTGCGTGCGCGCGCGCGCGCGTGTGTGTGTGTGTGTGTGTGTGTGTGTGTGTGTGTGTGTGTGTGCGTATGTGTGTGTGTGTGTGTGTGTACGTGTGTACATGTGTGTGTGTGTGTGTGTCTTTTTGTGTGTGTGTCTTTTTGTGTGTGTGTTCTTTTTGTGTGTCGGAAGTCTGTGATAAAATGTCCTCAAAAAGAAGGTCGTATACAGTTATGTAACGTTCAATGCGTTCTTCTCTAGTATGTTCTCTCAAGAGCCTCCAGTCAGGAAAGCTTAAACCATCTGCAGGGTGGTTCACGTCGGGTTTGATTGTCATCATTACCTAGTCCCGGCAGTACAATTTTGGATGACCCAGCTCATACTGGAAATGTTACAGTTGCGTGTTTGTTACAAAGCATTATTAAGAGACGGTGACTATCGGCATGCGCTCAGCTTTTTTTGATGGGCTGCAGTGTGTGTGTGTGTGTGTGTGTGTGTGTGTGTGTGTGTGTGTGTGTGTGTGTGTGTGTGTGTGTGTGTGTGTTTGTGTTTTGATGGTGAATATATCTGCCGGGGTGCTGCAGGCTTTGGACAATTCCTGGAATTTCGACTTTGCTCTCGACTATGTGGGTGAGGCCCTCCCCCCCTACCCCATTTGCCCAGCAAGTTTTACTTTTTTGGCCCCATGAAGTTCCCAGTAACCAGCAAGAGGGTCCCCTGGCGGGCGTGGCTAGTACCTAGCATGCTCGTGCCCTCTATCAGCCTCGACCAGACCTGGCTCTCCCACACCCCCCCCCCCTTTGTGCGAGCGCGCATGTGTGTGTGTGTGTGTGTGTGTGTGGTGTGTGTGTGGTGTGTGTGTGTGTGTGTGTGTGGGGGGGGGGCAGAGAGAGAGAGAGAGAGAGAGGAGAGAGAGAGAGAGAGAGAGAGAGAGAGAGAGAGAGAGAGAGAGGGCTTATGCATGCCAGTGTCCTGGCTAAAGGCTTTCTTAGAATATCTCACAACTGTGAAGAAATTTT
>KV908446.1:95000-110000 GCA_002005505.1 Botryococcus braunii
CTCTCTCTCTCTCCCTACATGTATCCAGAGGCCACATAGCAAGGTGGTTTTTCATGTACTCACCCACACCGTCCACCCCCCCCTCCCAACACACACACACACACACACACACACACACACACACACACACACAGCACACGCGCGCGCACTTGCACGCGCATGCAAATGGCGCGTATGCATGAAAGGAAAAAACAAAAGAAGTGCAACTGTAGGTGTAAGACGCAGGAATGGCCATCGTGCGTGTGGCAAGGGGTGCGTGATTGGTGGGGGGTTGCAGGGTGTTCATGGGACCGCTTGCCTTCTACATGTTTGCATCGGTGAGATGGGCCCCTTTCCCCCTTTCACCACAACCGTGCTCCAACCTGTTTCTAATCCAAACCATACGAATGCAGAAGGAAATTTGCGCTTCCCCTGTTAGCCTACCTGCTGCTGAGAGCCCTGGGGGAACTGCCCCCACCATTTGATTGTCATAAAACGCACAAGCGGCGAGACAGAGGGGATTGCGGATGAAGAGAGAGGGTTGAGTATTTGCAATGTCCCATTGCAAGCTCTTCTCCACGTTTTTCTGAGGGGGATTGTGCATGCCTTTGGAATGTAAAGCCCAAAAAGAAGAAATTTAAAAAAACAAAACAAAAAAAAAAAAAAATAAAAAAATAGGGGGGGGGGGAAGAAAAAGGGGAAGAAAAATAAAAGACTCATAAAGGGCATGTCATTGGGCATCGCACACAACCATGCCTATTGTGCACGGAAGAGAAACAAGGGCAGGGGGGGAGGGGGCCAAAAAGGAAGTATGGCCAGGATGTGGAGGTGGTCCACGGGGTTTGATCCCTTGTCGGCTTGGGTGGTGGTGCAGGCTTTTCCAGTGGGAGATCCCAATGGTCCGTACCCAGCACCATACGCTGCGGTATATCGGTCGATGGCTATTATAGGTACGTCTGGTTTCGAGCAGCTGCCAAGGAACTGCGTTTACCTCATGGCACTCTTCTTCGGCGGTTCCATTCTGCTTTGCTTGGCAAAGGACCTGGTTCCACCGCGTTTTGCCGTGTTCATCCCAATTCCGGCCGCAGGAGCAATCGCATTCTATGTCGGGCCAGCCGTTGCGATCGACATGACCATAGGCTCCATAATTAAGGTCTGCCCTCCCCTCCACATCTAGTCATCATTACTGGTGATGAGTAACGTCCATTCAATGATTTTGTCTCTCTCTCCCCTCCCCTCCTCCCTTCTCCAGCTGTCTTTTCCAATCCCCCCTCCCACAGGTCTTTGCTACCTCGGCCTACTGCGCCTCGTGTGTGTTGCTTGTCAAGCCCCGGCTAGTAACCCGCCTCCGTAACTAACTAAAATAGTTGCAAGGTTTTGTTGGTGTATCCGAGATTGCAGCTCCATCTCCCATGTGATTTCTAACTAATGCCATCATCATCAATCTTCTTGTTTTGTGACGATTCAGAACATCCTCGCCACACTAACATAGCCACAACATCTTCGCACAATTCCCCCCTTCTCTCTGTCTCTCTCTCTCTCTCTCTCTCTCTCTCTCTCTCTCTCTCTCTCTCTCTCTCTCTCTCTCTCTCTCTCTCTCTCTCTCTCTCTCTCTCTCTCTCTCTCTCTCTCCCTCCCTCCCTCCCTCCCTCCCTCCCTCCCTCCCTCCCACCCTCCCTCCCTCCCTCCCTCTCGCGCGCACGCGCTCTCGTGCGCTCGCTCACCCTCTCTCGCCCCCTTTGCTCCTTTCCTCTCTCCGCCCCCTCGCTCTGAGTGCAGCAGGTGAAGATGAAGCTGTGCATGCAACGATTAAAGACAATACCCACTATGCCTTACCGCATCCAGCAGGAAGACGATGAAGGAAAAGAAGGCCCCCACACTTGAAGAATTTCGAATCCATCGTCAAGCTGAGGAGGTTTGCGGGGTGGGAACAGGCGGTGTGGGAGAGGCGAAGCCCTGCAGACGCCGAGCTGTCAATTCCAGTAGCAGCGTCCGGCCTGATCTGCGGTACAGGTTTGTGGTCTATTCCCGCGGCGATCCTGGCCCTGTCCCGCGTCAAACCGCCCATATGCATGCTGTTTGGCGCGGCCGCTCGACGCTAACAAACAGTATTTCCCCCCCCCCCCCCCCCCCCACACCCCACCCCCCAAAAAACCCCCAAGCAGTGGTGAGTGCTTAGGTTAGCGACACCTGATGGAAGCCCCCCCCCCCCCCCCCAACCTTCTCAAAAGCCCCTGGGAGCTGAGGGTATACAAGTCTCCTCAATCCCCACCGAGTCATTTTACCAGACTGGCAAGCTCTCTTCTTCATCCGCTTGCTTCTTCAGCCAGAACGCTGGACTGGGCATAGTCCCAGTTTCTGCGCCGGCTGGGGCCCCCCACAGGTTGTGGAGCCCCTCATAGAGGTTTGTAGAGTCCTCCAGGGATGGGGATTCCCTCCCTTAGTTGTGTGTATCCCACCCATCCTGTGGGGTGTGGACCCCGTTCTACTGCATGTGGGTCCGTACGCCTTGGGTGTGGATGCCATTCACTGCATCTTAGTCCGGTCCTTTTCTGTAGGGGTGTCCCGTCGGATGGGGTGCAGATTCGTTCCCCTGGGATGTGGATCCCCTTCTGCTACATGTGCGTTCGGTCCAATGCGGTTTGGATCCCGTCCTTGGGCACAATAGGCGTTTGCGTCAGCGTGACACGGTAGATAACAAGAGAACAGGGGGTGTGCTAGGCTCGCACGCGCCCCGACACGTCTGATAGAAGGAGAGCCGCGCAAGGCGTTCTTGACCTCTCTCGAAGGAGGGTGTTATGTCAAACGTCTGGGGTTTTGAAATGGGGCGGGACGGGACCGGGATGGGGGTTGGGCCATTCTTGCCCCATCTTACGGGGACTGGAATGGGGCTCGACCATAATCCCGTCCATACTTTGCTGCTCCGCAGCGGTCCAAACTTTTGAGTCACATGCCCGTCCCATCCCGGTCCCAATATCCCCTCCCATGCCAGACCGATAACCTCGACCGGGATGGGGCTCGGCCCATCCCGGTCCTGAAAGGGCAGTCGACGTTCGACTGGGATGGGACCAGCCCCATCCCGGTCCCATCCCGTCACATTCCTTAACCCGAGACGGAAAGCTGCCCGGAAGAAGATTTGTTGGGGGCCGAAGCCCATGCTTGAGGCACATTTTATTTGAGGGCAATCGCATTTTGCTTATGCCTGATCCTACTTCTTTTGTGCAATGGAAGTTCTGCGCTGTATTGCTTAGAATGGCTATTTTCGACGCACAAGAACCCCACTCCCATCTTATCAGAGTGGGATTTGTTTAGGAATCCAGCTGGCCTCTTCAACCGTTTTTGGATTCAGAAGAGTGGAGGCTTCTCATACGCAACCGATAACGTCCAGTCATTCAGGGTCGTAGGATCCTTAATGCATCTGCTCTTGGATTATATGACCCGGTCACATATTTAAGGGTGACCCTTGATGCTTGCGCATGTGGATCACACGACCCTGAATGCATGTGCATGTGGATCACATGACCCTGAATGCATGTGCATGTGGATCACATGACCTTAATGCATGCGTGGAGATCAACTAGCCCCCACAACAACCAGTGTGTGTGCGGGGGCACTACCATGGATATGGATGCACGTGTGTCTTGTCGATTCTAGGAGTAGCGTTAGGCGACATTGTAAGGTACAATTCTGATGAAGCTCTGGCTCACAATAGGTCGGCATGGCTCTGAATCGTCTGGATTCGCCCCATGCTGTTGCTCTTCCGACTAAACTTGTGGTAGATGTTGCTAAGGCTTGCCCTCCTTGAAGGACCACGGCTGTGGCAACCTCTACAAAAATCGGGCGTTTTTTCACTATCACTTCAGTATCTGGCCCCTAGTTTTCCGTGTACCCGCATGACGGATTTATGGTGTGCGGTTAGGATACTCTTAGTTATATACACGGTCTAACTTTGGATCCGGGCCAAATGTTATAAATGCAGATGCTGACTTCCATCCCTCCCTTCTTGCACCGCAAACGAGAATAACTTCAAAGCAGCTGTGAAGAAATTTGCAGCATGGAGTGCATCTTATTCTTATAGGTTTGTACAGCCTATGAATTGCTTTAGGTTCGGTTTTGTCTTGTACAAGGCTTCGTCCTGGATCACGAATTTGTAAGGTCGGGTGAGAAAAAGAAGATGGCAAAAATCAACGGGCCTGAATGTATCAGAACTGCTGCCGACATAGCAGTTCGCAAGTGTCCCCACGCCTCAGTGTGGTACAGAACCGAAACTCTGTAATGTTATCGGCAAAAATTTCCGGTGGCAGGCTGATCTAACTGGCCAGATGGATCTGGGCACATGCTGTCAGCGTTGCTCAAACATCTGCATGAACCTGCCGTCCCCGACAATCCAGTGGGATGTTTCTTTGAAATCTTCGGGCCTAGTTGGGCTTCAAAAGCCAAAGTAGCGGTGAGACTTTCAAAAGAAGGGACACTTTCTTTCACGCCTCTGGTACTCAAACAAACACTTGCAATGTGCCTCAATGCAGCGTACCCACGTGGGTACGCAAGCCTCCGGTGCACTAGAAGCTTGCTCTGCCTGTGTATCAATATTGCCACTAGACTATTGGATGGTAGCGTTATCCCTCACGACTAGCAGGGTAGGTAGCGTTATCCCTCACGACTAGCAGGGTAGGTAGCGTTATCCCTCACGACTAGCAGGGTAGGTAGCGTTATCCCACACGACTTGGACGGTAGGTGGCGTCATCCCGCATCCCCGATTTGGGATATAGAAAGGGAACGGCATGGGGTGGGGATGCGACTTGTGGGACCACAGCCCTATCCGGGGGGGGGGGGCGGAATGGGTCTCACCCATTCTCCGATCCATTCCGAGCTACCCGTGTCCGACCCCGAAGCGGCTTCAAACCATGCCCGTCCAATCCGGGCAGCCCGTGAAGATGAGAAGTGAAGCTTATCCTAACTGCGAACCGCATATATATATCCTGACGGCCGGTCTAAAGCGAGAAGTGAAATATGCATGGTGTGCGGCTGGGATAGCTTCACGTTTTGTTTTGAAAGCGAAGTATATCTGACCGGTTGGGGACGAGGATGGGACAGGGCCCTTCTCCGGCTCGACTCCCCGGGACCACGATGGGGATGGGGCTGGTCCCGTCCCTCTCCCAAACGGCCGCCGGTATGGATGGGGATGGGTCGAGTGCCATTCCCATTATGGTCCTAGGGACGGTGTCGCTCCGCGCCACACATCCGGCCCATATTGCACCGTTTCTTAACCCCAGATGCCTCGCAACTTCTTTAATCAAAGATAAGAAAATTTAAAGATTAATTAAAGATTAATTGAAGATAAGGAAGGAAACCCCGTGGAAAATAGAGTGAAATATATCCAGTCTTAGGCCCCCAGTGCCCTTGCAACTTGGATAGTAGCGTTGTCCCTCGCGAACTAAAAGGCAGCGTTTCTCACTTGTGACTTGGAAAGTAACGTTGGCAGGTGACGTTATTCCTCACGAGGCGCCATGGAGTCACCATGCCTGAGATGCAATGGATCGAATCGGGGTTCGGAGATGCAATGGATCGCCTCCGGAGTTATTGTTATAATAGTGACAGAACATTTTTTTGTGCCTTTCCCTCAGAAGAGTAATAGTGGCCAGATCATCGTCAATTACCAGAGAGAACAGTTAGTAGAATGAGTAATCAGTGGCAGAACCCAGGAGTTCTGCCAGAATCAATCTAGACCAATTGCACGTTAATAAGAAAGGATGAGGTAATCGGACACGGTTTGCTCGAAAGGCTATATGCTCCTGGCTCGAAGGAGAGAGGCACTTGATTGGGACATCAAAAGCACTTCGGGTGTTTGCTACTTTACTGTTGCCAGTCAAGTCTCTTCACTCACAGACGACACTGCTTGTTTCTCTACGCACAACAAGAGTGTCGCCGGGCTTAACACCCTCGTGCCGGGTCATACAGGTAAACTGCGGTCAAGACATCATATGAACATGAACAATGGTTTAGGAAGGGTCTAGATAAGGTACAATAGAAAGGTGTAATTGCTTAGCTCATCGGACATTGGTAATGCAGACTATCAGTAACGTTGTTGATAGAGTAGTTTGAATTGCCGAGTGACGAGAGAGAGCAATAAACATTGTAAGACTTGATTGGGACATCAAAAGCACTTCGGGTGTTTGCTACTTTACTGTTGCCAGTCAAGTCTCTTCACTCACAGACGACACTGCTTGTTTCTCTACGCACAACAAGAGTGTCGCCGGGCTTAACACCCTCGTGCCGGGTCATACAGGGAACGCCAAGCACAAAAGTTTACAGGTTATGGGCCCACGACTTTTCTGCTGAGGCATGAAAAATGTATGACTTGGGCAGAGGAGTCTGCGATGGCGCGAACGCGACAAACCGGACGTATGAGCACGGGCAGAAGTAGACCTCATCCACCTCCACCTCCTCCTCCAACATATAACGAGCGAAGAAAGGCAGGAGGAGAGACAGGCCCACGAACGATAGACGAACGGGTATTCCTAGTGAAGGACTTCGTCCTCGAAGCCCACGGACGAGGAGCACTTACCCCACCTCAGTGGTTCCGAGAGCGTTTCCCGATTTATCCAGCATATAAATTCACTGTTTGGGAAATCTCGCTCATCAACGGAGAGCCTGGATATCTGACACGAGCAATCTTTGAGAGGTGCTTACAGCAAACAGGAGGTCCGTCGCACGAAGCATATTGGACCGAGAAAGCGGCCTACGCAGCGATTGAGCTAGCTTTGAGCAGCCTGGGAGACGATTTCATTGATCATCTAATTCTCTACGGCGAAGGACAATTTGAAGTGGACGAGTGGGAAACAGAAGACGACAGTGAGGACGAGGACGGAGACTCCAGACTGTCAGAAAGGAGCGAAGATTGACAGGGTCCGAACAGCATGAAGAAGAAGGGTACGAGCACCAGTGAAGCATCAAAGTCAGCGGACGAGGAATCAACATCAACCCCCACGCGAGAGCCATGCACACCCAGTACCTCCAAGGGTGAGGGAGACAGTCTTCCCAAGGTTATTGCCACGCAAGTAAAGGTCCATATCAAGCTATTGCGTCATGGTCAGAACTTTATAGTGTGGGATAATGCATTCACTGCTGCTAATAGTGCAAAAGGTTCCCTACCTGCTATTCAAGAAGCCATGCCTGGTACAATTCACAATGCTGCTGCTATGCTACTGATCTATGAATCAGTACCAGAAGAATGGTTGGGGGAACTGTCTAGCAAGCCGTCTGCTTATGATGCGTACGTATTTATATGCAAGAAATTTGTTGGTGGACACAACCCCCAAGCCAATGCAGACTGGCTGAAGGAGATGGCAAGGGGCATGAAGAGAGGGGAAACTATCTCCCAGTATGTGTCCAGGATGATCAATCTGAAGAGCTGCCTGAAACGTAACGGACATGATCTCCTGGATGGTCATGTGGCAACCCAGATAGTGCAGGGACTTCCAGCAGCAGCCAACCCACCAGGATTGCTACCCACTGCAGTTGCTCAGCCTTTGGATCAGCTGGCAGATCTGATCTCCACCACAGCAGAGGCCTCAGGGTATAATGATGATGGGGAGCAACAGGCAGTGGTCATGATGGCTCAGCCTACCCCACCTGCCCCTATAACTGCACCAACAGCATGTGCGCTGAACCAACCCAAGCAGCCAGCAGAGGGGGAAGCAAAGGGAGAGATAAAGGGGACCTGCAACTACTGCCACAAAAGGGGGCACTTCTGGCGAGACTGCCGCAAGAGGCAGAGGGATGCAGACACCCAGAGGAACGTAGTTGCAGCTGTACAGCAGCTAGCTGGCATGTGGCCTCAGGGACAATTCCCTGGAGCACCTCAGCCACCCCCAACTGTGCAGCATGCCTTCCCGGGAGCTGGAGCATTCCCACTGTTGCATCCACCACATGGTCCTCCCTCTCCCCCTTCAGAAGGTATGCCATACGTAGTGTCCTACAATGTGCTGAACTCTCACTGCAATAGACAGTCCAAACAGTCTTGGCTTGTGGATAGTGGAGCGTCAGTGCACCTTGTGAACAGCCTGTCCCTGCTGCATGCCCCCACTGTACATACCAAACCTATTCCCCTTCAGCTTGCCACTTCAGATGCAACAGGAGGAATCATTGCCACTGGCTCAGTTTGTCTGTTGTCCTCACAGCACGTACCACTGTGGCTGCATCATGTGCAGTGTGTTCCTTCAGCTACGACCAATATCCTGTCAGTATCTGCTGCCCTTCGTGATGGTGCCTGCCTCGCCACAGACGGTGTGGGCAGCTTTACAGCAGTGACAGGCCCAAATGGGTGGAGGATGCCAGTGAGTGCAGAGAATGGTTTGTATTATGTACACAACTGTGTGCCTGTGACTGCAAGTAAAACCCCATGCCCAGTAACAGCTGCCCTGAAGAGTAAAAGTAAGAAAAGCCTGAAGCACGACTGCACTAGACGGTTCCTGTGGCACAGCAGACTGGGACACCCTGGAGAACCATGGATGCTACGGCTGAGCAGCGAGCAAATGGTCACTGGCCTAGACACACATCTCCCTCCTTGTGAAAAATGCCCCAAGTACTGTGAAGCCTGTATTGAGGGGAAGCATGCACGCCCACCGTTTGGGGAAAGTTCCAGACCTGCAGTGAACCCCCTTGACAGAATTCACATTGATACTGTGGGTCCTATATCTCCAGCTGCAATTACTGGAGAACGGTATTGGGTGACAGTAGTTGATGAAGCATCAGGATGGAAAGCAGCTTTGCCAGTTAAATCAAAGGAGGTCATTGGAGCTGTTGTCAGGGACCTTGTCCTGTTTTGGCAGACAGAACGAAGGACCACTGTGAAATGCATTCGGTGTGACAGGGGGACTGAATTTGTTAATGCCAAATTCAAGGAGTTCTGTGCATCTCAGGGCACTAAACTGGAGATGTCAGCACCATATACCCCGCAACAGAATGGAATAGCTGAGCGAGCCAACAGAACCCTCAAGGAGCGAACCAGGACACTTCTCAACTTTGCAGCAGCCAGTCCCGTGATGTGGAAAGAGGCACTGGAGACAGCCTGCACCCTTGTGAACATGGGACCCAGCTCAGGCAGGCCTCTTACCCCCTGTGAAATGTTTATGGGATACAAACCTGATGTCTCCCTTCTACGTACCTGGGGATGTCTGGCATTCGTGCATGTTCCAGACCAGCAGAGGGGTGTATTCGCTCCTAAGGCAGTACCCGGGATGTTCACTGGATATTCACCAGTGTCCAAGGCATATCGAATCTATCTAGGAGGAGGGGTCTGGCGGGAGAGCAGAGATGTGGAATTTGTGGAGCACATTCGGGGGGCCTCCAGAGTAGGATTACACATTCTGCCTGGACAGCCACAGATGTTTTCATATCCAGAAGGTTTGCACCTCCAGCAGTGGGATAGTGAACTTCCTGCTGATCACATCCAGCCCCACACTCGAGATGGCAGGATCAGCATACCCAGCTCCAGCAACAGACCTGACAGCACCCTCCCAGAAGCCCCTGACGAGGCTGCAACCGAGCCTGACTGTCAGGGGAAGTGCCTCCCGGAGGAAGGTGCCTCAGATCTTGCCACTGGATCACCGGGAGGAACTCATCAGCTGGACCTGGACCAGTCCGGCATGCTGGAGACTCTTCGTCAAATGGCAAGAGGGAATCCCGACAGCGAAGAACACCAACGGTGTTTGGGGCGAGCACAGCAGACACTCCGAGATCCGCGGCCTGACAACGAAGGCCAGCAGCCGGATGGATTGACAAGATCACAACGCTATGAGCAGCGCACTGCTGCTCGAGAGCTCCTGCTGGCACAGGAGAAGGGCGAGAGCTGTGAGCGAGTGGGGTTGACTGAATGTGACACCGAGTCACAGGGACCAGGGGAAGTGCAGGAAAGAGGTCAGAATCCTGAGAGACCTGCATCACATGTGAGCGATGAGAGGGGGACAGTCTTTGATCAGACTGAAAATGGTCCAAGTGAGCTGAGTTGCCTGGGTGGGACCTGCTCAGTACCTGAGGAAAGTGTTAGAGATGGGAGCTCTGTCTGTAATGCCCAGAGACAATGTGGTGCCAGCCACGCAAGTGTGGGCTATGCTTGTGAGTGTGCTGCTGGGCCTGCGCCCCAGCGCTCATGTTTGGCAGGGAGCAGACAGAGAGAGAGAGAGACATGGGCACAGTCTCAAGACAGACCAAGAGCTCATGCCATGCAGTGTGGTTCAAATGCCTGTGAGAGTCCAGACGGGACTGCAAACCGTCAGCCATGTGAGAGTGTGTCAGAGGAGGTGAATCGGAAGCCTAGACAGTGTGAGAATTCGCCCAATTACAAGAGCTTTCCGAGAGGTACCTGTGTTTGGGAGGATGATGTGAGAGAGACTGGCAGCAAGCTTGAGAGGGCAAGTTGTGAGTCTAAGAGAGAGAAAGATCAGAGAGGGGGGTCTGGATCGCTCCCCACAGTCCCCTCATGCAGTGCAGCGATATTCAGCGAAAGAGTAGTGGGTGACAGTGAGAGTAAGAGTAAGCCAGATCAGGGGAAGCACACTGGTGTGCGATTTGGGAAGATTAGTGTGCCTTCCAGTTTAAAGGAAGCCCAGCAGTCCCCACAGTGGGAATATTGGAAGGCTGCAATGCAGGAGGAGCAAAACTCCTTAGATGCTCATGAGGTAATGGAGTTTGTTCCAAGACCTCGTGGTCACAAAGTAATCCCTGTTCACTGGATTTTCTCAGTGAAAATGGATGCTCATGGTAATGTGCTTAGATTCAAGGCTAGGCTGGTGGCTCAAGGGTGCAGGCAAATTCCAGGAGTGGATGTAATGGAGGTATTCGCTCCCACCAGCAGTTATGGGTCTAGAAGAGCTTTGCTGTCTGTAGCTGCACAGGAGGGTCTTGAAATTCACCAGGTGGATGTCAAGACTGCATTTCTAAATGGTGAATTAGAGGAGGAGGTCTATGTCACACAACCTCCTGGGTTTGAGAATGGGGATGGGAACACTGTGTGTCGCTTGAAGAAGGCACTGTATGGCCTGAAGCAAGCTCCAAGGGCATGGCATAAGACCCTTAATGAGAAGCTACATACCATGGGGTATGAGGTGTGCAAGAGTGATGCTGGGGTCTATGTGAAATGTTCTGTAGATGGAGGGAAATCCTTTGTGCTGATTTATGTTGATGATCTATTGATAGTTTCAAAGGGCATGAGTGAGATTGAGAGAGTGAAAGGGTTGCTGAAGCAGGAGTTCACCATTCATGATCTAGGAGAGGTGAAAGATTTCTTGGGCTGTCAAGTGATGAGAGATAGAGAGAAAGGGTTGATTTCCCTGAGTTGCATCCCAAAGATTGATGCCTTAGTTGAGAAATTTGGGCTGGATCTGGAGTCTGTGGGGCCTGACACCCCTATGACTAAGGATTTTGTGGCCACACAGCGACCTATGTCTAAGGACAACAGTGCCAGCATTGGAGCTGGGAGTCCCTTACCTCCGGGTCACAGATACTGTGAACTGGTTGGGTCACTGTTGTACATTGCCAACACCACAAGGCCTGATATTTCCCAGGCTGTAGGAGTGCTTTCCAGGTATAGGATTACTCCCACCACTGCTCATTGGAATGAAGCCATCAGAGTGTTGAAATATCTGATGGCTACCAGGGATCTTGTGTTAGTACTTGGAGGGAAGGACACAGAGCTGGAGGGCTTTGTGGATGCAGATTATGGTGGTGATCAGGATCACAGGTTTTCCACTACTGGTTACGTAATTCGTGTGTTTGGAGGAGCAGTAGTTTGGGGAAGCAAAAAGCAGTCTGCAGTGGCCACATCCACTGTAGAGGCTGAGTTTATGGCAGCTAGTGCAGCTGTCAAAGAGGCAAATTGGATGAAGGGATTCCTGGAAGAAATTGGGATTTCTCCGTGGATTGTGAAGATCCACTGTGATAATCAGGGATGCATCAATCATCTCAGAAATCCAGTGTTCTCTAAACATACCAAGCACATCGCAATCAGCTTCCATTTTGCACGGGAGGCTATTGCATTGGGTCAGGTGGATGTGAAATACGTTCCTTCTGCAAGGAATGTAGCAGATATATTCACGAAGCCTTTGACAAGGCAGGTGTTTCAGGGACATCGTGAGGCTCTGGGGTTGGCCAAGTTTTTGTGAGGAAAAGGCAAGGGGAAGTGTTATAATAGTGACAGAACATTTTTTGTGCCTTTCCCTCAGAAGAGTAATAGTGGCCAGATCATCGTCAATTACCAGAGAGAACAGTTAGTAGAATGAGTAATCAGTGGCAGAACCCAGGAGTTCTGCCAGAATCAATCTAGACCAATTGCACGTTAATAAGAAAGGATGAGGTAATCGGACACGGTTTGCTCGAAAGGCTATATGCTCCTGGCTCGAAGGAGAGAGGCACTTGATTGGGACATCAAAAGCACTTCGGGTGTTTGCTACTTTACTGTTGCCAGTCAAGTCTCTTCACTCACAGACGACACTGCTTGTTTCTCTACGCACAACAAGAGTGTCGCCGGGCTTAACACCCTCGTGCCGGGTCATACAGGTAAACTGCGGTCAAGACATCATATGAACATGAACAATGGTTTAGGAAGGGTCTAGATAAGGTACAATAGAAAGGTGTAATTGCTTAGCTCATCGGACATTGGTAATGCAGACTATCAGTAACGTTGTTGATAGAGTAGTTTGAATTGCCGAGTGACGAGAGAGAGCAATAAACATTGTAAGACTTGATTGGGACATCAAAAGCACTTCGGGTGTTTGCTACTTTACTGTTGCCAGTCAAGTCTCTTCACTCACAGACGACACTGCTTGTTTCTCTACGCACAACAAGAGTGTCGCCGGGCTTAACACCCTCGTGCCGGGTCATACAGGGAACGCCAAGCACAAAAGTTTACAGTTATCCATCTGACATATAGGTAGCTATGAATCTATATTGCTTGCCTTGTATGCCCGGGGGCCCCTACCCTCGCATATGCAATGACAGTGCCATCGCGAGCAACATCCTCGCCCAGCCAGAGCAGGTCTGATCATGCAGCATCCCGTTCCTGTTTGCGGGGCTGCCCGAAGCTGCGATCAAGGTGTCACAGGAAAAGCTGATCACAATTCTGCAGGATATGCCGGGATCTGATACCCATCACAAGCTCTGCTCAACCCTGCGCTGCTTTCTGTGTAGGGTTTGTTGTATCATGTATTCCATAACGGTGGACCCTCAACCGTAAAACCTTATACCCTAATCGACTATAAATCTCAACATGACATACTATGAGTCATGTGCTCCAGGGGGGGTGGTCCCTCAGGGTACAGTACTTCCTGCCCTCTACGAGTCACTCAGGGTCGAAGATGTCCCTCCGGGTACTGGGCTACCTGTCCACTACGAGTCACTCACGGTCTACGATGTCCCTCCGGGTACCGTACTACTTGTCCTCTAAGAGTCACACATGGTCGAAGATGTCCCTCAGGGTACTGGACGACTCCTCCTCCTAGAGTCCTCCTAGAGCTCGGGGACTGACAGGCCCCTCAGAATACTATCTGTTCACGTCGTCCTCCAATCAGAGCAGCACTTGAGCATCGGGTGGCATGAGTCAGGGGGCCCCTCTCCTTACGTAAACGTGAAATACATCAGGGGGCCCTCTCCTTTAAGGTTTAAGCCTGCTAGCCTTACTCAATGGGTTGGAGGTCGTTGTCTCTATCTCACTTTCCCAATTCGAGAAGTCAAAGGTCGAGTTTACTCTTACCGTGGGCCACGATTCTCTGTGGCTTAAACCATAACCCCATCCCCTCTCCCTCCCCACACACCTCTTTTTCCTGCGTTTGCCTATGTTCACAGAAGACTCCTTCCAGACGTCAGTTGCGTAATCGACGGACCTCAAGGTGCATTGGTTTCGGCATACTTCTTACACCTGGTCATGACCTGGGCTCCTGGTTAGAACTAGATCCAACTCCGTAGTACGTACTCGGAACCTTGCACTGCCGAATCGGCAGTGCCGATTGATACGAACCCCGATACTGGGCAGTTTCAAGCCGGTTTCTATGTCAGTTTCGACTTAGCAATCACATCTTTACGCACAGGTTCTGGGACGACGCGACGTGTGCGGCCCACCGCGCTCATATGTCCTGTGGGGCTATCCGGCCGTACGCCACAGCACCTTTTCAGGTACCACGTGATGGAGTGGCTAGTTCCCAATGTTGGGGTTCTAAGTTGAAGAATCTAAACTTGAACTGGGCTGGACGGTTGTATATGTGTCTCAATATCATTTTCTCTGAAAGTTCCTCTTAGGCCGATGGTGACAAGGATGCTGGTTGCTCCTTCACAAAGCCCGGTGGGGCAAGACTTTCGGAGCATTTTTGGCTTGCGAGGGCACTGACTGTCACGGTACTCTTGCAGAATTGAATTTCAAGAAGTAACTGCACGTGGCGTGATAGGTGTGGAGGACAGACAATATGAAGGAGAAAGTATTGAACGGATCTGTAGACGGCTTCGACGGGGGAATCATTCCTTCAATCAAACAAGAGCCAGTTCCCTTCACAACGTCCGAACCCATGGTTAGCAGTGGAAAAGGTAATTGATCTTGCTCTTTCTAGGGTTCGACCTGGGTTGGACTCCCCTCGAGCGCGTGCAAGGTTACCGAACTAGTTTGCGTCGCCCGTGTTTACACTTACGAATTCCTCAAAGGGGTACAGGCAAGTAGAGAAACATTAGATTAAATTATTTCTTTCAAAGAAACATATTGGGTTTGACAAAAGAGTTCGATGGATAGGTGTTCCGGGGCCCGGAGTCTTTGCAACCTACAGCCACATAATTTTGGAACACAATGCATGGGGATGGGCTTGAGTTTTAAGGGTCCCTTGCTCTATTGATTGATCATCTCAATCAAAGGGAGGTTATCCATGGTGGTTACCTTGAAAATTATGTCCCCATAAGAAAACAAAATGGTATGCGTGCCTGGGCCAATACTACATGGTTCCAGCTGGAAGAATCGATTTGGAGATACTTTCTTCAAGTCATATG
>KV908446.1:112500-122500 GCA_002005505.1 Botryococcus braunii
GCCATATGGGGAGAATGGGGCTACAATGGGTTTCGGGATGGGCTCTGACTTTGCCCCCCCACCCCGCACCTCCCCAACCTCCACCCTCTTTTTTGGATTACCTCCCCAACAGAGAGCAAATTTGTACTGAGTACATTCATTAAGTACATGCATTCTCAGCAGTCAGCCTAAGATGTTTCCCCTTTGCTGTTCCAAACTTGCTCTTCCAAGGGTCGCGTCCCAAGTCCATGAGAGGGTCCTTCAAATCCCTCAGGAGCTAAAATGCAGCCCAAGGGCGGTGGGGGGGGGGGGGTAGTAAGCACATCATGTTTCCCTCCACGACCGGGAACACCTCAATACGTTGCTTCAATTGCTAATCCATTTTGGTTTACATTTAGGATTCATACCATGGCGGAAACTTTCTCAAATCCAGTCGTGCGGTGGGGCCGGGCCTCATCCTGGTATGCTCACAAATCAAAATTTTCCGCAACACAAATCGAAGTTTAATGTGAAAAAGAGAGATGGGAAGATTCTCGAACGAGTTCCAAGAGTTTTTCGGCAATCGCAGCCATGCAGAGGGGCCTGGGCCATATCCCGCTGTGTTTATACTATCACCCAAATTTCCGCTCCTGGGCTCCATCTGACGTTCCCTGGTCCTACCTGCCACCGACAGTCCCAACGGCCAAAACAGAAGTGCCTGAGGTGCATCGCAGCACCCAGGAAAGGCTGTGAGTGTGTGCATTGGTCTGCTGCACACAGGGGGGGAAAAAGATGGGTTGAGCATGTGCATTGGCCGGCACATACAGGGGGAGCGATGGATTGTATGGCCAGGCACACCGGGGGGGGGGGGGGGATGGTTGAGCGTGTGCATTGGCAGGCAGACACAGGGGGAAAGCTGAATTGAGCGTGTGCATTGGCCGGCACACACGGGGTAGAGTCTTCATGGGCGTCACACAACAGGGGGGCGGGGCCCGCAGGGGAGGCTTCTGTCATGATGCTGGCGGGACCCTTCATCGATGACGTGGCGCCGCAGGAGCACCGCACCATGTACCTCTCCTTCCTCACAATCTTTGTCCCTGTCGGCCAGGCCCTTGGTGCTTCCCTCCCTCTCCACATACCCTGTTCCAATCATCCCCCTCCTGTGTCTGTGCAACGTCTGTGCAAGCATCCCCCTCCTGTGTCTGTGCAATCATCCCCCTCCTGTGTCTGTGCAATCATCCACCTCCTGTGTCTGTGCAATCATCCCCCTCCTGTGTCTGTGCAATCATCACCCTCTCGTGTCTGTGCAATCATCCCCCTCTTGTGTCTGTGCAACCTCTGTGCGATCGTCCCCCTCCTGTGTCTGTGCAAACGTCCCCCTCCTGTGTCTCTGCAATCGTCCCCCTCCTGTGTCTGTGCAATCATCCCCCTCTTGTTTCTGTGCAATCATCCCCCTCTTGTTTCTGTGCAACCTCTGTGCAATCGTCCCCCTCCTCTGTCCTGTGCAATCGTCCCCCCTCCTGTGTCTGTGCAGCGCCTGTGCAAACTCCTCTCCTTATGAAAGCCTGGCACTTGGTGGTCCCCGCCTCTGTATGTCCTGTGCAACCTTGGTGCTCTCTGCCGTGTCTGAGCAAGTTCTTTGCAAAATCCTCTCTGCATATGTTGGCCAGCCCCTTGGTGGTTCCCTCCCTGCATGCCCTGTGGAAAAGCCTCTCTGCGTGTCAGGCCAATTGTTCTTGCAAACCCCGTCTCTGCATATTTGCCAGGCGCTTGGTGGTTCCCTCCCTCTCTGCGGGCCATGGCAAGTTCTTTGCAAACGTCCTCTCTGCATGTTGACCACCAGAGGCTCTGGGAGTTCCGCCCTCTGCAGGTCGTGTGCAAACTCCTCTCTGCAGTCTGTGCAAAGTTCTGTGCGAAATCCTTCCTGCAAGTTGGCCAGACGCGTGTTGGTTCCCACTTTTGCGCTCGTCAAGGTCTCCCGTCCGTCAGACATAACATTCCGGAAGCACCTCTGTTAACGTTGAAGCACTTCTGACAGCCTCCAAGCATCCCTGATATCTTCCAAGCAACACTGGAAGCATCTCAGGTTTCCGAGGGGCTTACGAGGTGGGAAAATCCCTTGAGCCACGACAAGAACACGGATGACTTTCTGAATTGATCATCATTCATGCGTGTGGGTGCTCCTGGTCCCTCGAACTGCAGCGAGCGCCTCCTCTGCTGTAGGACCAGGGAAACCAATGCGGGTTGGTACCGTGGGATATCTCATCAACGTACCCTGCCCATTCCGGGTGTTCCAAGCCTCAGAACCCCCTTGGGGACTCCCTTGCCGCTCCCTTGCCTGCTCGAGTTCCCCGCTCTCTTGGCTGCTCCCTTGCCCGCTCCCTTGCCCGCTCCCTTGCTCACCGCCCCCCTGATCGCTCCTTGCCCGCACCCTTGACCCCTCCCTTGCCCGCTCCAGTGGCAGCTCCTTCGGCCGCTCCTTTGACCGCTCCCTTGACCTCTCCCTTGGCCCCTCTCTTGGTCGCTCCCTTGACCGCTCCCTTGACCTCTCAATGGCCGCTCCCTGGACCGCTCGGGTTTGGGTGCCTTGGAATATGGGTTCGTGGGGCGTGCAGGATCCATGGCTGGTCAGCTGGTGCATTTCGTGAACTGGCGCATTCTGTTCTTCATTGTGGCGGGGCTGGGAGGCCCCGTGGCTCTCTTCTGCCTGTTGGCGCCCCCGGTGGACCTCAAAGGCGCGCAGGAGCAGATTTGGGACCCCGAACACGCCCCTCGTGCGTTTGGCCCCCCTTGCCCATCCGTGTGTCTGCATGTGTCTGTCTGTGGCCCAGGACTCCATGTCGGACGGCACTGTGCCCTGAGGACTCTCATGCGTTGTTGTAGAGTGTGGGCGCTGTGTGCGTCTATGTGTGTGTGTGCGTGCGCGTGGGTGTGTGTGAGTGTCTGTGTGTGTGTGTGTGTGTGTGTGTGTGTGTGTGTGTGTGTGTGTGTGTTCCCAGGCGCATGCGCCGCCATGCAGGCATGCCAATAGTAGTGAAGCCACCTGAAATCTAATGCAACACTGAACCTGAACCTTAACGCAACCCTGAACCTTAACGCAACCCTGACCTTTAACGCAACCCTGAAACCTTAACCCAACCTAAACCTTAACGCAGGCATGCCAATTGTAGTGAAGCCACCCTGAACCTGAACGCAACGTCAGGACTGTGGAAATCTGAAATCTGTCAGCTGAGGCCTTGCAACGTCCACCCTAAGAAACAGTAAACATAAAAGGATGCGGCCATTTCCTTGGCTTTGGTACTTGTGATGTGGCCATCTGGCGATTCAGAGTTTGCTGACTTGTGTTGGAAGTGATGCTTGGTGCTTCCACCATCACCTTGCATCCCCTCTGCAGTTGCATTACTGCAGCAAGAGCCTGCTCTGGCAGTGCCTCCCGGGTGTCTGCAGCCGATGCTGACCGGTGTGGCGCTTTAGTCAGCAGAATTGGGCAATAGTAAGCACAGTAACAGATTGTTGCGGTGAGACCTGCTTGGGGGGCTGGCACAGAGGAGCTGGCTCGGTTGGGCAGAAGGGCCACCATTGTGAAAGCTTTGAAAGAGGCCTGGGCGGATATGGTCATCCTCCACAAGCACCCAGTCTTTGTGACCAGCATATACGGCTACATCCCTGTCCAGGCCGTGTCTGGAGGCCTGGGCTTCTGGGTCCCGAAGGTGCAGCCCCCTTCCCCCCCCCCCCCCCGCCTCCTGCCCCTGCCCCTCCCTGCGTGCAGGACACCCCCACTACTGCGTGAGGGACTCGGACGGCCGTGTGCGCTCGAGCGCGCGTGGGCGCGCTCGCACACACACAGATCTCCTCCCCCCCCCCCACACACACACACACATACATACATGCATACTTGTACACACTTTTGAGAGACTCTCTCTCTCTCTCTCTCTCTCTCTCTCTCTCTCTCTCTCTCTCTCTCTCTCTCTCTCTCTCTCTCTCTCTCTCTCTCACACACACACACACACACACACACACACACACACACACACACACACACACAGGGGCGTGCATATGCGAGTACAAACGGAAGTGAATCTACGCCAACGGCTCTTCATTCTCCACGTCTCACCTACTCTTTTCCTCCTGACTGCAGTTCTGCCATCTTCCCTGCTCAGTGTCGCATCCCTCCCTGCATCGTCTCCTTTCCATCCCCGGATTGGGATGGGCTGAGACATGATGCAGATTCATAATTGAGAGTCACAATTCAGACTTTTTTGGATGGACCTGGGGTGGCCAGGCAACAATGCAAATATTTAATGCAACAGCGGCGAAGGTGGATATGACCATCGGGCTAGTTGTGTTGTTCACGGCTATCACCGGCTTACTTGGCGGCGGTGCGACCCTTGCCGCCCCGCAAAGAATCGCCCCCCCCCTTCTCTCTCTGCGTGTGTGTGTGTGTGTGTGTGTGTGTGTGTGTGTGTGTGTGTGTGTCCCCACGTCTCTCCCTCCCTCACTTCCCCCTTCTCTCTTTCTCTCTCTCTCCCCCCTCCCCCCCCCCTCTCTCACCCCTCCCCCACCCCTCTCTCCCTCCCACCCTTTCCCTCCTCTCTCTCTCTCTCAATCTCACTCTCTCACTCTCTCTCTCTCTCTCTCTCTCTCTCTCTCTCTCTCTCTCTCTCTCTCTCTCTCTCTCTCTCTCTGTGTGTGTGTGTGTGTGTATGTTGTTTGGTTGTGTGTGTGTGTGTGTGTGTGTATCTATCTCTTTGCCTTTCTCTCACTCACACTCGTGTGTCACAGAGTGTGTGTGTGTGTGTGTGTGGGTGTGTGTGTGTGAGTGTGAGTGTGGGTGTGAGTGTGGGTGTGGGTGTGTGTGTGTGTGTGCTGCTGTGTGGGTACAGGTGTGTGTGTGTGTGTGCTGTGTGGGTATGTATGTGTGTGTGTATATGTGTGTGTGTGTGTGTGTGTGTGTGTGTGTGTGTGTGTGTGTGTGTGTGTGAGAGAGAGAGAGGGGGGAGTGGGAGGGGTGTCTGGGGGTCCCTGAGGGCGTGCTGTTGAGTTAAGGGAAGGGCGGGGCAGGCTTCCTGTTGGACAAGCTGGGGAGCACTCTGTACAAAGGCATGCTGATATCCACCATTGCCTCAGCAGTCGGCGCAGTGATCCTGGTTCTGGGCTTTGCATTAGTAAGGCGGATTAACATCTTCTTCGTGGTGGCCGCTTTTGGACTGCTGTCGTTATACACAGCAGGCTCCCCTCTTTGTAAGCCCCTTCCTGCCCCTGCCCACCTGCCGGTGGCCCCTTCCCCACCCCAGCCCTGGGGCCATCTCATGATTGCATCTGCGGCTTCAGCGGACAGGCCGGAATTCATCGTTTGTCACTCGTCTGACCCGAGTGCCAATATCTGTATATCAGGATCCACAGTTGTGGCCCTGATTGGACAATGGCCTGGTGTCGGGGTCCGCATCCGGGGAAAAGCGATTGAGCACCTGTCTCAGACCATCTTCGGTAAATTTCGGTGCAAACAGACGAGTGACAAACGATGAATCTTAGGTTACACAGGGAACCCCATGATGACCCCTCGCTGGGGGTACGGATGACCCCTTCTAGAGGCATTGACGTACTCCTCTAGCAGAATGGGCTGCAGGCTCCTGTGCCTGGAAGGGGTTGTGTGATGAGCGCCTGTACGGGGTGCCTGGACGGGGTCGTGTGATGAGCTCCTGTACGGGATGCCTGGACGGGGTTAGGTGATGAGCGTCTGTACGGGGTGTCTGGACGGGGTCATGTGATGTGTCCCTCAAAAGGGTTAAGCAAAGAGGGAAAGGCTCTTGCGAGGTCGACCATATTGGTCACCTGACACATCTCAGGGGTGGAGAGACACGCCCCTGTCACTAATGCATTTTGAAAGTTTCAGAGAGTTTATAGCTTTGAAAATTTGTGTTGACTTCCGAACCTTGAGACCTTTCGGACAACTGCAGTCTGACAAGGGGGGCCTGAGACTGATATATTTCACTTTTACCTTTGAACAGATGCTATCTCCATGTGACAAGGGGGGACTGAGACTGATATATTTCACTTTTACCTTTGAACAGATGCTATCTCGATGTGACAAGGGGGGCCTGAGACTGATATATTTCACTTTTACCTTTGAACAGATGCTATCTCCATGTGACAAGGGGGCCTGAGACTGATATATTTCACTTTTACCTTTTAACAGATGCTATCTCCATGTGACAAGGGGGCCTGAGACTGATATATTTCACTTTTACCTTTTAACAGATGCTATCTCCATGTGGAGCATTCCCAAGCAGCAGAGGCCAGCTTCTCAGGCAGTTCGAGTCATCAGCCACCACCTGTTTGGAGACATTCCCGCCCCTGCGCTCATTGGCCTTGCCCAAGGTGCGCTGCGCG
The DNA here is from genome assembly GCA_002005505.1 of Botryococcus braunii. Taxonomy (NCBI): domain Eukaryota; kingdom Viridiplantae; phylum Chlorophyta; class Trebouxiophyceae; genus Botryococcus; species Botryococcus braunii. The sequence goes on from KV908446.1 coordinate 118,849, forward strand.
GACTTTCAGAATGTCAGAAGTTTCCAGAATTTTGGGATGTCAGAAGTTTTCGCAATTTTTGGAATGTCAGAGTTTCAGAAATCTCGGGATGTCAGATTTTCAGAATCTAGGGATGTTTGTGTTACAGGATTTCGGGATGTTAGTGTTTCAGAACTTCAGGATGTCAGAGTTTCTCCGCCACCTGTGCTGCGCTGTTTGGAGATGGGCCACATGTTTGCTGACATACCCTCCTTGTGACCCCCTGCAGGACACCTCCAAAACCCCATCTCCTTCTTCTCCTCGTCTTTGCACACTTCATCCCCCCTCCTCTTTTCCCTCCTTTATTGTCTTCTTCGGCTCCTCCTTCTCCTTCTATGTCTTTGTCTACTTCATTCCCCCTTCCCCCCCTCTCTCCTTTATTGTCTCCTTCGTCTCCTCCTCCCCCTCCCTTCTCCTCCTCCCCTTCCCTCCCCTCCTCCCTCCTCCTCCTGCCCCTGCTCATCCTCCTCCTCCATCTGATGCAGTAACTGGCGGTAGCAGACCAGAGGCACTGACAGCCGATTCTAAATCCTGACGGTTCATGCTGTATGCCAGCTTCTTCATCTGCTAGACCTCTGCGACTTCTGCGACAAAAGGTCTTTTTGACGCGGACCAAATGAATTGACACCAGGGGTGGGGGGCTGTGCAGACCACATCCACAACTGGCGGATCACGTGCGGGGGGCTGTGCCTCACCCTCGTCATTGCCGCAGCAGCATACGCGCTGGGCACCTGCTATGCCCGAAACGCTCCGGACTACCGCACCGACCACGACATATGCCCGGAGGCCCTGGCTGCAAGTAAAGCACCCGCCCAGGATCCCCAGTGACCCCCGCGCAGCCGCATCCCAACCAGCGCAGGAGACCTCAACGTGTGAAAGACAGCCCGCCCTGATCGCTGCTGAAGCCTTTTCAGTTACAGCGTTGCGGGACAGTCAGAGGGCATCCGCGCTTAGGCTCCTGCGAATCGGAGCACTCTGAATTGCTGCTTGTACGAACACTGTGCGGTGTTCGTTTTCCGTACTGCGTGCACTGCGAGTACCCCGCGAGATGGTGTTTGCCCGGTACCCATGGGACAAACACCGACATTCCGCAAGTACTCGTTCTGATCACAAGTGCGGATGTCCTCTTACAGGCTTGCAGGACCTGCCAAGGCTTGCGAGACTTGGCTGCAGGTGGTATAGCTGCCAATCTTGTCGCAGGGCTGATAAAGAGGGAACGAAAATTTGGAAATTAGGTTTTTTTAAAAAAAAAGAAAAAGGGAGGGGGGGAGAAAACTGATAAAATCGCGCACGCGCAGGCCTTTTTGGTCGGGGACGGCAAATGGCTCTGCAAGTGGTTTGATTGATTGATGCAATGGCCCTCCCTGCAACAGACAGCATTCTTTTTTGTTCAAGCGACGCAATTGCTCGCAGGTGATGAACGTCGCCCCATTTTGTCGCAGGGGCGCAAAAACCTTGCACGGGGTTGAGGCCGCACTGACACTGACGGTCGGCCCACATTTTAGTGGCTGGCTCACAGATATCGCTATGAGTGATATCGCTTTCGGCGGCTTCGAGAGTGTGTGGTGGGGGGGGGGGGGGGGAGGGGGGTGAAAGTAGAAAGCGATTTTTACTGTGTTTTTATGAGATTGCTATGTGATTTATGGCATCCCATGAAGCTGCGACTGGCTACCCAACGCTCGTAACACGAGGGTGCAAGGGGTGTGCATGCTGCATACATGAGGGGTGCAAAGGGAGCATACATGGCAGATGCAATTGGTGCAAAAGGGTGTGCATGCTGCATACATGAGGGGTGCAAAGGGAGCATACATGGCAGATGCAAATGGTGCAAAAGGGTGTGCCTCCTGCATACATGAGGGGGTGCAAAGGGTGTAAAACGTTCATGCTGCTGCGTTGGTGGCCACTGATAAGGTCGTGCAAATGAGCGTTGTAGGTGAGAGAGGCCCTGGTGAGGGAGTCCCTTGCGAAGGGCATTGGCATTGATAATGACTTTGGCCCGACACCATTCAAGCCTTGTTTATGATTGTGGAGAGGCACGCTGTGGGGTTGAGAGGAAGCCTCGCAAGGTCACGGGGTAGCTCATAGCTGCACGAAGTACGATTAGAAAAGACGGATGTCCCTTGCGAAGTCTCCTATCACGGTTCTGTGTTGTCTTCCTGGGATTGGCCCTGGGGGTATGTGCCCCTGGAATTTATTCCTAATAGAAGGTTTCTCAGTAGAATAAACAGGAGAAGTTCGGATCAGCAGCGTAGTAAGTAATACGCCCCCTTGGGATTTGGGAAAGCCAACTCACTCGGGGTGCGTGAGCAGGATTTAGTAGCTAGTGAAGAGGACCCCTCCCCTCTCGCCCCGGGAGAGGGCCACAGAGGGGAACCCAGAGACATTCAGGCGCCTCTCTTTTGGGAAAACGGGGCTGCTTGGCTCGCACGATTAGTTAATGAAGGCCTTGTGGGGGGCAGCGATTACAGCAGCCTCTGGGCGATCCCAGGCACGTGCCGAAGCACTCCCTTCTCGGTAGAGTAGGAAGAGTGGCGGTGGGGGTTGGGAATCCTGCGAAGCCATGAGATTACTACCATTAATGGTAATAATCAATATTGGTATACCGTGATTGTCAGATCCTTGGGCGAGAGCCCCCACGAGTTCTGCAGCACCTGCCAGCGCACCTGCCCTTTACAACTTGAGGGTGCCGTACGTTATTTAAAGGGAGAAGCGAAATATATCAGTCTGAGGCCCCCGATGCCCAAATAGTCATGTGTCGACATCCGTCTTTGTTGAAGTAGCACTCTTTCGGGACAACCTGGAGGGATCTGTGGAGAGGAGCGAATACCGTGTAGTAATCAGCTGATGGCCGCAGCCTAATGGCTCGCAAGCACAGATGGGAGCGAAGAATCTCAAGTGACCTCCGGCTGGGCCTGCAGTCAAAAAGTTTTGTTTTCCGAATTGGACAAATAGTCTATCTCGCGGTAGCGGAAGGTCGTCAGGTTATTCCTCAGAAGTTGTGAGTCAGAAGTGCTGGAGGGTCGATTCTGCATTGGCTAAGAATAACTCATTAGTAAGTGTGAAGTATCCCGATGGTTTGACTGCCACCGGTCAGATGTGGCCTCCTAATGATATCAAATGCTATGAAGGCCCTTCAGAAGTCCTAGAGTGTAAATTCACACTCAAAGTTCCTTCGGTTTGACAATCATGAGTCATGATGAAGCTGTGTCGGTCATCACGACGCGTGGCACTAGTGCTGTCCACCTGGGCCCAACAGTCTCGGAGGTGCGACTCCATTGGTTGACAGCCATGAGTCAATAATCAATCGTGATGGAGGCTGTTCGGAGCCCTCAGAAGTACCATCTGAGAACCGTGCACGCCTCACGTGAGGACATTTTTCTATCAGTTCGACAGCCATGACAATGAGTCACAGAACGCCTTGTCACAAGCTGTTCATGAACAGCTGATCAGTGATCACTGCTGTCAGTGGTCCTGGAAGGTTCATGGCCAACGCGTGGAACGCAATTGCTTCATGACCAACCTTTGCCAAAATCCTTCAATGCCTTCCGACGTAATCCTGCCGCTGAACCCTTATCCCCTGCCCCTAATACCCTGAAACCGCCTTTTCCTCATAAACATTAAAACGGTGTAAGAA
>KV908446.1:127500-135000 GCA_002005505.1 Botryococcus braunii
TGCAAGTACAATTGTACATGTGTCAGACTATTCCTACTGGTTGTGCACTTCTCATCAATCCTTGTATGAAGCGTATTCTAAGTGTGCGGTGCAGTTCAAACCTGTCAAATTTTGCATCTGCAGCCGGTCACTGTGAAGTTTCCGTGACCTGGCCAGTGTGCATGTATGTCTATGTAAACATACGCATACATCCAACATGTATGGTCCAATACCACACAAGTTTGTTGAATTTAAACAAACTTGAAATTTCTTGCTATGCTTCCTTAATCAGCTGTAAGGTGACTTGTGAAGATGCGTCCAAACATCGTGACAGATATTCTGGCATGGGTATGATTTATGTTTTCCGTGCATGTACAAGCCTCAAGCCTCAAGTGTCAATGATAAAATTTGACCGATACACGAAATGTTTTTCCTTGCTTGTCAACCATTAATGCGTACCAAATGGCCATTTGGGTTGATCATGGTTGAAGACTGTCAGTCTCCGGTTGGGATAGGTGCGCTGCGCCTGTGTGCATTTGTTGCCTCCTTGGGTTTGGCCATGGCTTTGTGCCCAGTATGCTTCACTTTCTTAAGGAGTGTGGGTATTGGAATTCGCCATACATATCTTTCCCAACATTTGCCGAGAGAGGGATAGATCCACACGATGCATTTGATTTGGAAGATACCCTACCTAGCTCTTTACACATTATCCCCCCAAGGAAGACTTTGTGTACGAGCAGGAAGTTTCCCTTAAGGGAATGTACATATGTCGGCCTAGGTTCGCATGTACATGTCGGCGTAGGTTCGCGTAGGTCCATCCATAAAGATCCGGTATCTCGACGAATCTGCCGATTCGTCGAGATACTAATCACGGGTTATTCAGCGGGAGGACAACCGCAGCGCATCACTGCCCGGCCTCGCACAATCACGGAGTGAACACAGAAAATAACCCAGCAGGACATCTTAGTGACAATAATACAGAATAATAATTGAAAACGAAAACCTGGTTTAATCAGTTGGTAAAACGCATCAGTAACACGGAGTAAGTCTCTCCCGGGTGATCCTTGTACTGGTTGAAGTGTTTCCAGGGAAGGGTGCATGGCCTGGTACTACTTTGTTTCAGACGTTATATGTAATTTCAAACAAAAATAGTTGTAAATAATCAAGTATCGGCGAAAGTTCCCTTTCGACTAGAACTGCCGGGTACTTGATGCCGCAAAGAAGGTCGAACAGCAAACCCAGAGCACATACCTTTAGTGCCACAATCTCAAAGGGTCTTTCAATTTAGCGTCTTTACTCGTGGCCTAGTGGAACGATCAGGCCGTGGCACCAGCTGCCCGTTTCATACTACACCAAGGTCGGCTGTCTTTTGAGGACAGGAGCATGGACGCGACTGGAGCAGATTTTGTGGAGGTTGTAAACATCGTTGCGGTGGCCTCTCAGGATCCCGAAACAGCTGTGGCTACAGCACTCGTCGACGCTGGTCTGGAAAGTATATCGGCCCTGTCAGAGGACAAGCAAAAGGTGAAGTGTGATGTTTGAGGGATCCAAGTTACCTCGTGTCTGCTATTGAAAGAAGCCGTTTATTTCGACATCTATGGCTTCAGCTTTTTACCTGTGTTGGTCAGTTTGTCGAGCACCACTTTTCACCTTTTGAAATCAGGACACCTCCATATGCATCCAACGTTGTATTACCACACATGCCAGAACCGTTGTAAAACCTGATTACGATATTTAAGTACTCGCATTCATGCATTCACATTGACATGGACCTGCATTCAGTTACTAATATTAGTCACGCACTTTGATTAATTGGCGTACATGCAGTACAAAGGTGTGTATGACCCAAAGGTGTGTATGACCCAAAGGTCTGTAAGTCACGAGCACGGATTTGGCCATCGCCCCCCCGGGCGGGCTCGCCCGGGAGGGAGGGAGAGATGCGTTGGACTGCACGTCTTCCCACCGATGTTGTGAGAGTACTCTAGAGTAAATCTCACCAATACAGATGACGGAGTGGCCCGGGTGTCGTGAGGTGCAAGTCAATTCAACCCCTCCCCCCCCCCCCCCACCCGCCGGGGGCGGCATGCCGGCATCTATCCTACAATTTCAATCTTCCTCTGGCGACGCTCATGTTTCGTCAAAATTAGACATTGCTGAGCTTTCCAAAAGGTTATAACCAATTAGTGCCAAAAGGTGACTATCATTAACGGCCTGCAGAAAAATCATCAGGTAGTCAGGTTATAACCACCATCGATGACGTCACGTCACGTGATGATTGTTGTGTAAAGCAATCATCGGATTGTGTGTGTGTGTGTGTGTGTGTCCGCGCCCGCGCGCGCGTGTGCGTGCGTGTGTATGTGTGTGCATGCGTGCGTGCGTGCGTGTGTGTGTGTCTGTGCGCGTGTGTGTGCGTGCGTGTGCGCGCAAGCGCGCGCGCGCGCGCGCGTGTGTGTGTGTGTGTGTGTGTGTGTGTGTGTGTGTGTGTGTGTGTGTGTGTGTGTGCGTGTGTGTGCGTGTGCGTGTGCGTGTGCGTGCATGCGAGTGTGGCCCATGGGTGCGTGTGTGGGTGGGTGGGTGCTTTGTAGTTGCCCGGGCTGGGATGGTCGGATGTTTTGTCGTTTGCAGCGAATGAAACAACTGTTCAGGTATCATACCGACCATGGTACAGATGGCTGCGCAGTACATGCGATGTGGAGCCACGAAGTACAGCTGTGACATTGAACACATCTGCATGCATGGCAGCGAAGGCAATTTCCCTTAGGCAGGTCAATGCTTATAATATGTTAGCGGGGCGTGGATGTGCAGCTCACATATGTATGCATGTCGTCTTCCTCAAGGAAAACATGACTGCAGACAAGGGCTGCTGCAGTGTCTGACACACGTTGCACGATTCTATTATTATAATCATAATTACCATTCATAATGACATCTGACAATCATTATAATGACATTTGTAATACTCGAAAACGCTTGGGCCGCGTACACGCAGGATCTGGTGAGCGGTGATGCAAGGACTGTGGCTTTGAATGTGATGAGAGCGGGCCGTTCAGAGCTGGAGAGCAGGGAAATGCGTGAGCATGGCAACATCCGCCCTGGAAGTACAGCGGCAATTGTGCAGGTCAGCCCATGTACCGCCTATTAAAAGCTGGTTGACAATATATAATCATAGGCGAACTAGTATGAAGACGCTCACAATGAGAGTTCTTAATCTTTAACCCTACTTGTCATTAAATATTCTGAAGTTTAACTTTTTAGCTTTGACTTTGGCGTGTAAGGTCTGTTTCTGGGTCTGTTGTATTGATAAATGCAACAAACTCAGGATATATATTGGAGATTGCTGCCATGCCGGCACAGTCGCCTATATAGCTATGCTCTGTAGTCCCAGATTTTGCAACTTTTTAAGCAACACGGTAGCCCGTATTGGTCTTACTGCATGTTTTTTGGAATGTTTTGCACGGTTCTGATTGATTTGAGCCGCCAAGCTGTGCATCTCTTGCTGTCAACATAATCGTTTTCAACCAAGATGTCTTAACATGCGATGGCGCGATGAGTGCATCTAGCTAGGCGGTCCGTCTTTTGTCACCTAGTCATTCTTCTACCCAACGTATGACAATGCGAAGGCACATCACACAAGTTCAGTCTAAGAGACGAGCGCGTTTTGGAGTGCCAACAATCCCCCCCCCCCCCTTGTTTGCCTTTGATCGCGCCGAACACATGGGGTATTTTTTTCAAGTACTGGTGACAGAAGTTATGAATAGGACATTTGCATGTATATTCACAAAGAGCCTGATCCTAGAACTATTTGGAATCTTCCGGCCACCAGTCAAACCAAATCCAAATCACTAAACCTCGCCACCAGTCGCAGATCTGGTGTCATGTTGAGGATTCCCTTTAGGGAAACGACCACGTGGCTTGCACGGCGTGGACCTCAAAGGCTGCAAGTCTCAGCCTCTATGTCAGAGACTCGGGCTGTGTTCTTTCAAGCATGACGAAATGTTCGTTCTAAATTGTTGGTCGTGTGGGCACAGTCTGTGGTGGATAAGGCGCTCAACGAAAACACAGCAGACCCCGTCGAGGTGGAGCACGTTATTGAGTATCTGAAGATGAGCGCGATGGCCTCTTGAAGCGCTGTTTACATATGCGTGTCTATTCAATAGACACGCATACACAGACAATATACTCTATTGCCTGAGCACGTGAACCTTCATGTACGTGCTCAGCACGACAACGTTCATCTTGGCTCACCACGTCAGCGGTCTTACTGGTTCAGCACGTGCCAAGTGGTGCTGGTAGTATGCGTGTCAGAACGTTCCGCAGACCAAGGGTTAACCACGAAGTTATGTGCCGTAATGCCCCGCAGGAGCTCGTGTTCCCATGTTAGTCCTGTCTATAATCATGTGTCTGTACTTGAAGAAACGAGTCAGCAGGTTCAGAGGCTCATCAGGGGCATTCTCTGTTCATGCCCTTCCAGGTATTCTCTATTTATGCCTCTCCTGGTTAGATTCATTGCGATTACCAGAGCATGCTTCTTTATGATGTGTTGCCCATAACCTCAATCGAGATTACGCATAGCTGGTGCAGCAGCAAGTGGACATGTCATGTGCGAATGTGGGACAATATTGACAAGATTAAGAACGGCCACTCTGACTGCCACTGCCAGAGTGGCAGCAGCTGCAGGGGCAGTCACAGTCGTGTCATAACACCTGTACAAGAGGCTGGGAGCGAGGCTTGCTGCCAAGGTCGTCATTGATGGTCATTATCATATCGATATGATAATGACCATCATATCACACCAGTTCTGGCAACCACATGGGGCATGGGTGTGTGTGTATGTGTGTGTGTGTGTGTGTGTGTGTGTGTGTGTGTGTGTGTGTGTGTGTGTGTGTGTGCGTGTGCGTGCGTGCGTGCGTGCGTGTGCTCGTCTCATGCTCACATGCACAGGCGCGTGCAGCGCATGGTTTGACCCGAATATGTGTGACTGTGCGGACAGTTGTGAACGAGCGTGTTTGCATGTGTGGGTGGATTTGCCGAGTGCGACACATAAGATGTCTTTGGAGAAGGCGGGGAGGGGTGGGGGGTGAGAACGAGATCGGTTAAGTATCCCACAGGTCAAGTATCCTATAACTAGCTAGCGGAGATCTGTAAGAGGATGCTGCTCACTCTCATAATCATTACCGTAGAGTAGGAGCCAGCGTGCTAGCAGCTCCTCAAACGCAATGACACTCCTCAAAAGGACTGAGGGCCTGCACAAAACGTTTTCCCACCAAAAGTACCGATGGTTCAAATGTCAGTCAGCTCCTCAATCGCAATGACACTGCTCGAAAGAACTGAGGGCCTGCACAAAACGTTTTCCCACCAAAAGTACCGATGGTACAAATGTCAGTCAAAACCTGTCCTGGCACATGGTTTTGCACATCCCCATCTACCTGCATAAAAATTTGAAGGACATTGCAGGGTCTTGAAGGAAAGGTGAAGTTTTTGAGCTGCAGTGAGATATCGCAGTCCACAGTATATCTTCCTACGTTTTCGGTGTGACTGCTGCTAAGGCACGGTGAGTCCTGCTCGGTACCCATCAAGATACCGTGCTTCGGGAGCGATCACAACGGAAGATAAGACAACATCCGAATCGTGTCAAACGAGCCTAGATGTGCTTGTGATGCCCTCTACGAGATGCTGTTTTGGGGAAGAAGTAGAGAAAGCAGAAAGTCATGATCATGACAAGTACAGGAGCAGTTAAAATCCGTATTCTCGCGTGCTGACAGAATACATTGACATTTCGTTGCATATGGTCCTCTGACCTTCGAGAAATCAAAACATTTCTCCGAAACCGAATGGTATCCTACTGGTCTGGGAGTGAGTGCTTTTCTTCCTGGGAAAGGATATGAGACAGTGATCGAAGTCAACGATGACGCTCGTCGCTTGGGGTTGCGTTGCCACGGAACCCCACGCGAGAACCAGAGCCTTGTCCACTTCCAGCAACCATCTTTTGCATAAGTCAGTGAAATTTACCACATGCACACCTTTTCGACGAACGCCTGAGAAGCAGTTCTGTGCGAGCCGGACAGTGTTGTCGAAGGTTGTTGTTCCTCGGCATCCGACGATGTCCCTTGCATCCCATGACGGCCGTTTCTCAAGGCGCTGCACGAGGAGAGGATGTCAGGTACTCTGCCAAGTGACATTTTCTTCCCCTCTCTTTCTTTGTGTGGGTTTGTGTGTGTGTGTGTGTGTGTGTGTGTGTGTGTGTGTGTGTGTGTGTGTGTGTGTGCGTGTGTGTGTGAGTGTGTGTGTGTATGTGTGCGTGTGCGTGTGTGTGTGTGTGTGTGTGTGTGGGGGGGGGCGAGAAAGCCTGCCTGTGGAGGATGCATGATCGGCATGCTCGTGCAAAAGGGGAGGGGGTTTTTTGGGGGGGGGGGGGGTCGTCTGTGTCGGTCTGTGGGGTCATCCACCCCAATTACATTGTTGAAGGGATATATCCATTCAAGGCCAGGATGGATCGTGTGCTCACAACGTCCTTAGGTTTGGTCGAAATGCACAAGAGGTATTCAAGGCCAGCAAAGGCTGGAAAAGGTATTGCAGACACTCCTGTGAGATTCATTTCTCTCCTCGACCACTGCCTGCTCTTCCTCAAATTCTCGTACCATCAACCCCCCCCCCCCCCGGGGGCACTTTCTCGGGCTCTTCAAGACTTGATGGCACAGACCAAACATGCAGAACCTAACCCCCCTTAAAATCGGCTCCTCGAACACGGCCTCAAATGACACTCAATAACCATCTCGAATGACATCGTTGGCTGAATGTCCAGGGCCCAAGGGTGTCCTTCCCTGGCTGGCCTGCCTGCCTGTGTCCTTCTCCAGGTTGTGTCTGAGCAATGCTTTAGTCATTACACAACACACGATCTGTCTTGTGACACAAGAAACTCGCCTCGTCCCCCTGTTCATCAACAATGGTTCATCGGTCTGTGTGGCGCTAGAGGTGGACTGCGAGTAAACCTGGAATTTGCCGTGCATCGTTGGAGGCAGTAGCGCTGCTACCCTACACTGCCCTCGGAGCCGCCACCGTTGGTGCTCTGTGAGTTCTCACCGCTGTCGGATCCACCTCTCCCCACTTTTCTTCCCCCTTGATCTGCTCTGTCCTGCGAAGCATGCTTGCAAGTCTTGCTGCAGAGGTGCATGTCATCGCTCGCCTTATTTCACTGTCCACATGCGTGCGTGATTGCTTGCACACGCTCGCGCGCACGTGTGTGTGTATGTGTGTGTGCGTGTGCGTGTGCGTGTGCGCGTGTGCGTGTGTGTGTGTGTGTGTGCGTGTGTGTGTGTGTGTGTGTGTGTGTGTGTGTGTGTGTGTGTGTTCGTAGTCCCCATCTGACTGTTTCGCTGCCCTCATTTGGCACTTTAGTAATCCTCATCTGGCTCTGTCTAGTCCTCATGTGACTATTTCGTAGTCCTCGTCTGGCATTTTTTGAGCCCCGTGGTGCCTTTGTACTGCGGCCCACTGCTGTGCTTCCTGCATAAAGAGCTTCAT
>KV908446.1:147500-150000 GCA_002005505.1 Botryococcus braunii
CATGCCATTTGGTTTTTGGGCCAACCATTCGGTTATGTTATGTGTCAAATGTTGATATGTATATCCAAAGCACAGAGATCACCCGCAAAGCAAGAAAACCCCGACCCCTTACACACACTCTTAAAACAAACGACAGGCGCAGACACACCTAGCACCCCCCCCCCGCACACACACACACACAGAAAGAGAGAGGGAGAGAGAGAGAGAGGGAGAGAGAGAGAGAGAGAGAGAGAGAGAGAGAGAGAGAGAGAGAGAGAGAGAGAGAGAGAGAGAGCGAGAGAGCGAGAGGAGGGGGGGCAAGAGGGGGAGGGAGAAAGGGGAACGCACTTATTAGCAGAGGTGAGGTTCAATCCCAAGCCACCGGTAGGGGTGGAAATGAGGAACACAAAGAGGGCAGGCGAGTAGTTGAAGTCGTCGACGCGCCTCTGGCGCTCCTGCTGCGGAGTCTTGCCGTCCAAGCGCGTGTACTTGTAGCCTGCCCACACCAGGCTGCGCTCTATGAGGTCCAGCATCCTTACCGATCTGCTGAATACCAGCACCTGGCCCCCACCCTCATACCCTCCTCAAGCAACACACACACACACACACACACACACACACACACACACACACACGAACACACACTACATACACACGCACACATACACATACACACACACGCGCACACGCGCGCGCGTGTGTGCACGAACACCACATGCAGTGTGCAGGAAGGTTTGGGGGCCATTTGGATTTGTAGAGCGCAGTGTGGATGTCTTGACGGGGAGCTGCCAGGAGCAGGAAGAGGTGTTGCCTGCGGGTGGGTCCAGGGTTCAAGCGCTTGTCAGACACCTTCATGAAGAATTAATCCAGATCATTTTCCTTCACTCCCTCCCTCCCTCCCTCTCCCATGAAGCCCTCACAGCTCTCTTTTTCTCCCACCCTCACTCTCAACTCTTTCTCTAACTTCCCAACAACCCCCCACCCCACACACAGACACACACACACACACACACACACACACGCACACGCACACACACACACACACACACACACACACACACACACACACATTCACACACCCACACAAGCACAACTACGCACAGTTCCACATGAGGACAAAGTAAAACACCCTTGGCAACGGACGCCCGAGAGATATCATCTGCGTTTGGCAGACCCTTAGGAGGAGAAACGAGCGTGATGGACCCTTCCCGACCAGACATGTCATTTCATACTGTGCGGGACACTCAGAGTTAAGAAGAGAAACATCAATCCCATTGTGATCTCTTCCTCTTCCTCTTCCTCTTCCTCTTCCTCTCATCAGTGATCTCTTCCTCTTCCTCTTCCTCAGTGATCAAGTCCTTGTGAATCCCCTTGGCAATCACTGATCTCTTCCTCTCCCTCATAAGAGCAAGTCCTTAGCAACGCGAACCTTGTTATTGCCTTGTCTGAACCAAACGGCCAGCAGATTCTGAAGAGCAGCCATCTTGCCCTGCAGCCCCCCCCCCCCCCCCAGCGCTCGTCATGCCCATTAACACGACGCTGACCGCTTTCCCGTGAAATATCAATGGGTCCCCTGCTCCTCCAGCCTTCCCGAGCCAGTACAGGGTACAGGGTTTAGGTTACAAGGGTTTGGGTACAGACAGGTGGTGTGTATGGACGGAGTGTAGAAACGGTACGCACAGGTGGTATGTACACGGTCGTTTAGAAGCGGTGTGTACGTTTTATGTGTGCAGGCGGTTCAAGCGGTGTGTTCAAGGGTGTGTACAAGTGGTGTGTACAAGTGGTTTGCACAAGTGAGGGTTGAACAAGCAGTGTGTACAAGCGGTGTGCACAAATGATGTCTACATGTGCTGTGTGCAAGTAGTGTGCAACAGGGGTTTGTACAAGTGGTGCATACAGGCGGTGTGTACAGTGGTCGCCCTCTACTTAAAGAAGATGATCCAGAGATAAATCTTTACATTGATCAAGAAAACACCCCCCAAAAAAACGATTATTCTGGTCTCAAAGAGCGGACATGCGGTGTGCACAAGTGGTGTGTACAAGTGGTGCATACAGGCGGTGTCTACAAGTGGTGCATACAGGCGGTGTGTACAAGTGGCGTGTACAAGTGGTGTAGTACAAGCGGTGTGCACAAGTGGTGTGTACAAGTGGTGCGTACAGGCGGTGTGGACAGGTGGTGTGCACAAGCGGTGTGTACAAATGGTGTACAAATGGTGTGTACAAATGGTGTACAAATGGTGTGTACAAGAGGTGCGTACAGGCGGTGTGGACAGGTGGTGTGCACAAGCGGTGTGTACAAATGGTGTACAAATGGTGTGTACAAATGGTGTACAAATGGTGTGTACAAGAGGTGCGTACAGGCGGTATGGACAGGTGGTGTGCACAAGCGGTGTGTACAAATGGTGTACAAATGGTGTGTACAAATGGTGTACAAATGGTGTGTACAAATGGTGTACAAATTGTGTACAAATGGTGTGTACAAGAGGTGCGTACAGGCGGTGTGGACAGGTGGTGTGCACAA
>KV908446.1:155000-160000 GCA_002005505.1 Botryococcus braunii
TTGCAGATGGCCATCTATCGGCGGCCGTTCGCATGCTGGAGCCTGTCACCCTGGCTCCAGCCACGGCTGCCACATGTGCTGCACTGGCACCGCTTCATCCTATCTGAACGCTTCCCGTTGGCGTCTCGCCTGCGCAGGCCCATTACCGTGCCCAAGTGGAGGAACTCTTGGCTGCCCTCAAAACCTTCCCACCCGGTACCGCTAGCGGGCGGGACGGCTTGACAGCATTACACATCAAACATGCCTTATCTATTGGTGGCTCAGACCTCTCATTGGACAGCCTCCTCGGCGTGGTCAACCGGGCATTAGCTGGAGATATTCCCCAGCCCTTGCGATCTTATTGGGCCAGCGTTCCCATCATCCCTCTCTTGAAGCCCAATGGGGGTATCCGGCCCATTGCAGTGAGGCTCACCCTGCGCCGTCTGGTTTCCAAGATAGATGTTGCAGCCGTCTTGCCCGCTGTCGGTGAGTATTTGCAGCCGCATCAAGTTGGGGTTGGAGTCCGAGGGGATGCAAAAGGCCTCGTCCATGCCCTCAACCGCTTGGTGGCACACAAGGAAGATCCCCTGATCTCATCGCTGTCCGCTTGGACCTCCAAAATGCTTTCAACACTGTCGACCGCAACCGCATGCTTGTTGTGTGTACAACAACCGGATGCCCCGATTGGGCTTCAAGAGAGGGATGATGGGAACGCTGGCCCAATAAGATCGCAAGGGCTGGGGAATATCCCCAGGTAATGCCCGGCTGACCACGCCGGGGAGGCTGTCCAATAAGAGGTCTGAGCCACCAACAGATAAGGCATGTTTGATGTGTAATGCTGTCAAGCCGTCGCGCCCGCTAGCGGTACCGGGTGGGAAGGCTTTGAGGGCAGCCAAGAGTTTCTCAACTTGGGCTTGGTAAGGGGCCTGCGCAGGCGGGAAGCGGTCGGATGGGATGAAGCGTTGCCAATGCAGCACATGTGGCAGGCGTGGCTGGGGCGATGGTGGCAGGCTCCAACATCCGAACGGCCGCCGATAAATGGCCATCTGCAATCTTTCCCACAACGCGCGCCCCAAGAACAGCATCGTCTAATGGGCGGGGTGGGGCATTTGCTGAAGGCGCTGTGGCCACGAGTTCATCGATGAGGGCATCAACATCTCCATCCAACCAAGCGCGGGCCCGACGGCAGACGTGCTGCGCAACACCCTCCCCCCGATGCCTGCGACGAGCTGATAAGACGCACATCGGAAGGATCAAAAGCGGAACCCACGCCGCCTCGGATCCGGAGTCCGCGACAGCATTGAGAGCAGACCGCAATGCTGCAACCCAAGGAATCCATGCGAATCTAGGAACCCTTCGGTACGAATGGTGGCCAAGGGTGAAGATTTGATGGACAAGGGCAGGGGTCGGGGGATGGCGGCAGACCCGGGCCGGGGGAGCAGTGGACGGAGGATCAGCAACGGCGGCGGATGCGCGCGGTCTTCCTCGAAGCTGCTAAGGGAGGCAGCCTTGGGACTCTGAAGTAGGCTGTGGCGGCTGACGCGGGGGCGGTGCAGGCCGAGGAAGCCCAAGAAGAAGGTTAACATCAGGGGGAACCAGGCCATCCTCCAGATTCCACAGGCGCTGGCAGGTGTCAGGTTTGGTTGCGCACGAAAGAACTCCCAGGGAATGGGTTTGCAAGCACGTGGTGCACAACCAGGTTGAGGTAGTACGCAACGTTGCTTCAAGTTTCCCATATTCCTCAAGGGATCTGAGTTGAGACACCCACACATCTCGACCGGAATCGCCAAGATTGTGAAACCTTTGTAAGTGACGCAGAAGCCCACCGCTTGTCGTGATCTTACGAGACCTGCAGGATGCCTTCCAAGAAGGGCAAAGAGAGGAACTGTGGCCATGGAATCACCAACTGGGAAACCCGGCCCCCAGAGCCTGCAACGACTGGCCAAGCATACTATGTGTTGAGAAACACAGGAACACTGCTACAAGATGGCGAAGCCGTCAGTCCCGCTGAAAGACTGGCAGGGCTGAGGCAAATCTGAGTGACCAAGACTGGCCAAGCATGGAAACAGTACTATGTGTTAAAAAACACAGGACGACAGCGGGAAGTGTTGAAAAACACAAGAAACTCCGGAAGTGCTGGGTGCTGGAAGCTGGCGAAGCTCTTTGTCCCGCTGAAAGATTGACCAAGCAATGAACCAATACTATGTGTTAAGAAACACATGATTAAGTGTTGAAAAACACTGAAAACTCCGTGAGTGCTGAATGCTGGAAAGGGGTGAAGCTGCTAGTCCCTTTGAACTTTGAACGACTGGCCGGCTATGGCAAATCTGAGGGGCAGAAAAAGATAAAACCAATACTAGGTGTGAAGAAACACAGGATTAAGTGTGGAACAACACGGGAAATTCCGCAGATGCTGGACGCTAGAAAGTTGCAAAGCTGCCAGTCCTGCGGAAGGACTGGCCGAGCGGAGGGAAAAAAGAGTAAAACCACCACTATGTGTTAAGAAACACAGGATTAAGTTTTGAAAAACACTGGAAATTCCGCAAATGCTGGACCTTGAAAGTGGCGAAGCTGCCAGCCCTGCTTAAAGACTGGCCGGGCTGAGGCAAATCTGAGAAAAAAATATGAAACCAATACTGTTAAGAAACACATAAGGAAGTGTTGAAAAACACTGGAAATTCCACAAATGCTGGACACTAGAATTGGCGAAGCTGCCAGCCCAGCTTAAAGACTGGCCGGGCTGAGGCACATCTGTGAAAAACAAAGATAAAACCAATACTATGTGTTAAGAAGCTTTATTGTTCTGTGCCTCCATCATGGAGCTCGCTCTTCTTCTTCTTCTGCCTCCACGCGTCGGAGGAGGGTCACGATCTCTATATCGACATCGTGGGCTCGTCACCAGTCACCGTGGCCAACATGCAGCACTTTCTGTCGCGTCAGCAACCGCCTGTGGCCTTCCAAGCCTTCTCTTTTGAAACATTTGGAGGGTTGCATGCTGATGCGCTGGCCTTGTTACAGAGGCTCCAGGGGCTTTTGAACCAAGCCATCATTGCTCAAGAAGATGTGGAGGGATATTTTTTCATTCGTTGGGTCAGTATCATTATTGTGGCCGCTGTGGGTCGCCAGCTGGCCGCTCGCCGGGTTTGACTAGCATGAAACATTTGGGTTCAAGCCCTTGAACATTGGGCTGGTCTTTTCTACCCCACTCTTGTAAAAGAAGTTCCGCTGCCGCCTTCAATACCAGCTCTTGATCCCCATTTTCCACCCTGGCTCCCAATGCCCGTGCTGCTTGAGGGAGTTGGATGTCTGGGGCGACCACGCGGTCCACTGCACCTCAGGGGGGGATGTTGCCATTGTCGGCCGACATTACTCCGTTCGTAACGGCCTGGACGCTGTCCTTACCTCAGCTCGTCAGCGGGTCACCCGGGAACCCGCCTTTCCCACCCCTGTCCCTGGCCAGGAGCGCCGTCGCGCAGACCTCCGCCTCCATGCGTGGGAGGAGGGGCGTGACCTTTATATCGACATCGTTGGCTCTTCCCCACTCACAGTTGCCAACTTGCTGCACTTCGTGCCGGGTGGGGCCGCCGCGCGCGCTGCCCAAGACAAGCAGACCCGCTATGCTGTCTTGTTGTCGCGTCAGCAGCCGCCTGTGGCTTTCCAAGCCTTCGCTTTTGAAACATTTGGAGGGTTGCATGCTGATGCGCTGGCCTTGTTGCAGAGGCTCCAGGGGCTTTTGAACCAAGCCATCATTGCTCAAGAAGATGTGGAGGGATATTTTGTCATTCGTCGGGTCAGTTTCATCATTGCGGCGGCTGTGGGTCGCCAGCTGGCCGCTCGCCGGGTGTGACTCATAGCTTGAAACATTGGGGTTTGGGTCCCTGAACATTGGGCTGGTCTTTTTTACTCCACTCTTGTAAAGAAGAACTTACATCTGTCCAGCCACTAGGGCATGAGGAGAACACTTTACAGCAAATGCATTGGTTCTTATCAAAAGCAGGAAGATGTGCAAGAAGAGCGAGCTGGCAGTCCTGCCCATGTCGATCGTTTTGATTGTTGTTGGCTCGGTTACTTTGTCACGCTCACGACTTGTCCATCACGCTCCCATTTTGGCTTGTTACCTGCTCTCCAAACCGTGTCCCCCCTTCCTCTCCCCCCCCCCTCTCTAGGTCTCTCGTTCGCGCGCTCTCTCCAACCTTCCCTCCCTTCCTTCCTCCCTCCCTTCCCCACTCTCCCTGAAGGTTAGCGAGATTGGGAGGGACGGACGGAGGGTGAGAAGGGGGGGGGGGAGAGAGGGAGTTTTTGAGGCAGAGAGAGGGCGAGGGGAGGGGGGAGAGAGAGGGGGGGGGTGGAGGGGAGAGGCGAGGAGAGGACAAGGATGAGAAGAAGAAGAACAAAACAAGAAGAAAGGAGAAAAAGGAGGGAAGAAGGAGAAGAAGGACAGGAGAAGAAGAGGGAAACCAGTTATGGCCAATTGCAAGTCTTTTATCCTCTTCGTCCTCTTATCGTCTTTCTATCCTCAATCCGTTGTCACTATTACTCTAGAATCAATAACACTGCCTCCCGACCCTCCCGACATTTATGCTGCTTTGCTGCAACAGCCATTGTTAAATACACTTAACAATGGACACAGCATCCATCAAATAGTTACCTGTAGGCTCGGGCCTGGAGAGGAGAGAGAGCGCAGAACACGATATGGTCCGTCTTGGTGGGCAGCTGGTCCTTGATGCTGCCCTCCTTGGTTCGCCTCAGAAGATACTTGTTCAGCACCTTGGTCAGCTGTACCTGCCTCTTCTTTGCCTGTACCGCAGGTTCGTGTTCAGTATGCTGGACTGTACTTGAATCTGTCTTGACTGTACAGCAGCTCCTTGTTCGATAGGTCACACCCATGGGGTCACACTGCCGGGAGTGTCGGGGTGGGAGTTTAGGGCTCTCGCCCCCATCTTCCTTTCTCCTTCCTCCTTGTTCGATAGGCGCATCAGCTGTACTTGCATCTTCGTTGGCTGTACAGCAGATTCTTGTTC
>KV908446.1:165000-175000 GCA_002005505.1 Botryococcus braunii
CGGGGAGCGCCCTTTTTGCGATTTGCCGGTGCCTCCCGAGAGACTGCAGGCCGTCTGGATACCCCCTCCCAGTCCCAGAGATCTTCCGCCAGGTCGTCATGGGGCTCCCCCCGCCTACACCCCCTCACACTCCCACAGCTTGGCCCACTTCTTGTCACCCTTAGCCCCTTCGCACAAGCACATGCACACGAGCATGCACGTTCACACGCGCGTGTGTGTGTGTGTGTGTGTGTGTGTGTGTGTGTGTGTGTGTGTGTGTGTGTGTGTGTGTGTGTGTGTGAGAGAGAGAGAGAGAGAGAGAGAGAGGGGGGGGGGGGAAGAGAGACAGAGACAGAGACAGACACACACACACACACGCATGCACAGACACACACACACACACACACAAGAGAGAGAGAGAGAGAGAGAGAAGAGAGAGAGAGAGAGAGAGAGAGAGAGAGAGAGAGAGAGAGAGAGAGAGGGAGAGAGAGGGGGGGGAGAGAGTATGCACGCGCGCGCGTGTGTATGTGTGTGTGTGTGTGTGTGTGTGTGTGTGTGTGTGTGTGTGTGTGTGTGTGTGTGTGTGTGTGCGTTTGTGTATGTGCGTGCGTGCGCGCAAGTGCCTGCACGTTTAAGTCCTTGACAGCCTCTCATCAGGCACAGATGAAGCGTGGGGAAGGGGGTGACAGTAAGGAACAACGGAGCAGCAGGAGCTACCCGACAAGTTCAGTCTTTTCAAAATCTTGAACATTTGCGGTGTCCTCAGGCGCAGTAGCCTCTGCAGTTGGTTGATGCTGTACTGCAGATCTGTGGAAGCCTCCCGGAGCTCCGTCCCCCTGTACCGCAGACCCTGGCAAGCCCCCCTGGGCTGCGCCTCCCTGTGCACGCCACCGAAGCCCCCCGATCGGGTCCCTCGGTTTAAACGTCAGCCCTTCCAGGCGTCAAACAGTGAAGATGTCGGCCCATTTGGGCGGCAAACTGTCAACAAATCGGCTGGAGGGTAATACGCGGAGCTTTGTTTTAGGGAGGGATCCACAGGCATCTTCCACCCGCATGCACAGGGATCGGCAGACATCTGCTGCCTGCTTGAGACTTTGAAAGAGATTGTGGAGGATTGACGCGCGCAGAGGGAGGTGCGCAGAGGAGTGCGGAGATAGAGCGAGGGCAAGTGGAAAGAGATGGGCATAAGAGGGGCGAGGGAGGCATGAGCTGAGTGAATAGGGAGGGGCAGATGAAGGGCAATGGAGGTATGGACTGAGTAAATAGAGTGGGTCAGATGAAGGGAGGTGTAAATTGAATGAAAGGAGAGGGGCAGAGGAAGGGCAAGGGAGGTTTGAACTGGGTGGATAGAGAGGGACAGATGAAGAGAGGTGTAAATTGAGTGAATAGAGAGGGGCAGTGGAAGGGCAAGGGAGATATGAAGTGAGTGGATAGAGAGGGGGAGATGAAGTGCAAGGGAGGCGTGAGTTGAGAGAGCAGGAGAGAGAAGAGGGCAAAAGGGAGGGTGCAGGTGTGTAAAGTGCAAAGCCTCGTCTGCAGGCAAGGATTGGTGGAAGAAGAAGAAGAAGAAGAAGTTACATCTGGCAAGAATTGGTGGAGTTCTCGACAGGTGCAAAGTGCAATGGGCCTTGGTTGATCTCAAGGGACTCCCAACCCACAGTTGCAGGGCTGCAACTTACGCCTCCCAACCCCACTTCCTCCACCTGCTACTGCCCAGTGTGTCTCTCTAGCTGGCTCCCCACTTGCTGACATGCCCTCGTGGTCCTTCAGGGGGTGCCTTAGGTTCTGGGGCTGGTTGCCTGGGTGTGTGTGCGGTCAACTTCCAAAATAACCAATTTTGGTTTGGAATTGAGATGTGGCGGCTCGGTTTCCGTGGACGCCCCAACCTAACGCCTCCAGGACCTTCAAGGGTGGCTACACAGCACCCGAGTAATGCCCAAAATACCCGAATTTTCACTTCTTAGAAAACCGAAAAGACCCCTGGCTCCCAGTTGAGTTGCCTCAAGAGCCCTGGGTGCTTGGGAGGCTCGTACACAGTGGTTTTGGCTCAAGAATCCTCGCGCGTTGATTATCACATCACATCACTGTGATGTTTGTAGTTTTATACAAAGTCCCTTTGATGGCACTGCGAGATATGCGATTTTCAGGGCACGTGCCTGGTGTGGCAAGCGCGCCTGCGGGTGTGCTAATGTTGCCCTTTCTCCCTCCCGCTATCCCTCCTTCCTCCCCCCTGCCCCCCCCCCACCGCCCTCCCTCCCTCTCTCCCTCCTAACCCCCTCAACCCTCTCTCTCCTATCTCCCTTCCCCCACTCTCCTCCACCCCTCCCTCTCCCTCCATCCCCCCCCCCCTCCCTTACCCAACCTCCCATTCTCGTCCTCTCCTCGCCCCCATCTCCCCCACATCTCTTCTCGCAAGGATCTGTCTCCCCATCCTATCATGCTGCCTCTTATACGCATGTCTTGCCCCTTCCCCCACCGCCCACCCCCCAACCCAGGTCCAGGGTTGCTTCAACCTCTTCGTCCTGCCTAATTTTCTCCTTCATAACATCATCCAAAGTTGTGATCTCCTTGATTATATTATCCACAGTTGTGAACCCCTTGATAATGTCATCCAAAAGTTGTGATCTCCTTGATAATATCATCCACAGTTGTGAACCCCTTAATAATGTCATCCAAAAGTTGTGATCCCCTTGATAACATCATCCAAAGTTGTGATCCCCTTAATAATGTCATCCAAAGTTGTGATCCCCTTCATAATGTCACCCAAAGTTGTGATCCCCTTGATAATGTCCATGCTCAAGATGTCAATGGGCGTACCACAGCAACGTAATCAGGTGGGATAAGGTAGCGGTAACGCAGATCTCCACTACGTCGTTTGGCCGCCAACCAATGGGCGTCTCTGTGGCGCCCGGCCCCCCAACCCCCACCCGTACCCCCTTATGGTCGCCACAACAGTCCAGGTTGACTGGTCTGAAACAGAATAGGGGTCAGAGCTTGATAATGCGCATGCTTCCCTGTTTGCCCACACCCTTGGCCACCCACATGCAAGCACGGACACATATACACACCCAGATGCACATGCAGACACACCCACCTGCGTGCCCCCAGACGCACCTGCGCACACACACATACACACAGTCTCTCTCTCTCTCTCTCTCTCTCTCCTCTCTCTCTCTCTCTCTCTCTCTCTCTCTCTCTCTCCACACACACACACACACACACACACCACACACACACACACGCACGCACACACACACACACACACTCTCTCTCTCTCTCTCTCACTCTCACACACACACACACACACACAGGGAGAGAGAGGGAGGGGAGAGAGGGAGAGTGGGAGAGGGAGGGGGAGGGGGGAGAGAGGGGGGGAGAGGGGGGGGAGAGAGAGAGAGAGAGAGAGAGAGAGAGAGAGAGAGAGAGAGAGAGAAAGAGAGAGAGAGAGAGAGAGAGAGAGGGAGAGGGGGAGAGAGAGAGAGAGAGAGAGGGAGAGAGAGAGAGAGAGAGAGAGAGAGAGAGAGAGAGAGAGAGAGAGAGAGAGAGAGAGAGAGAGAGAGCCCCATGCACGAGACTGTACCCATTTCCCTTCCTTGACCTCTCCATGGATGAGTGAACAGCAGGAAATATCCCTGGCCTGTCATTTATTGCAGGTGCATGTCCAGCAAGGCGGTAAGGATAAGCAGTGTCTCTCTTACCCAATGCGTGCTGCTGGTGCGCCAGAGGATATTGATTCCTCAAATAGAGCTGCATTTTGCAGGTCATGTAAGGCAGTTTCTCCTTGAGGTGCAAAGACATGTGTGTCCCTCGGCATGCCAAAATCCGCTGGTAGTGCCCCGTGTGCTGAAGGAGTCCCTGCATCAATGCTCTTGAAGTTTCTGCCAGCCAGGCCTCCTGGTTCTCCAACGTGCACGCGTTCTCGAAGAGATTTCTGCAACCCGGATGCTCGACCTTGAGACGCAGAAGGCTGATGTCAGCAACAAGTCAAAGCGCAATCATCACTGTTTAGGAACAGGTGCCCTTAATAAAGGTGTATGGGAGTTTAACGATAAGAAATGTGTAGTGTCTCACCCTGCCCGCAGACCCGCGAGAAGGTTGTCCCGATGCGTCTGGTCCCGATTTCGGACTGCCTGCGCTTTTAATAACATCTTCACGGGCATCAAGCTCTCGCTGAAGACTTTCAGTTTCTTCACGAACCCTTTCGAGTTTCTCTAGCTGTCGGAAGCGTAAAGACATGAACAGCGCGGGCCGATCAAGCTCAAGCCGCAATCTCTAACGACTGTTCTAGACACGATTGCAAATGAAATACTAATAAATAAGACATCGAATATGTCCAGCAGCTTGTTGGGAATGGATCGCTAATGGTCTGCGTTCGCTGGTCTCTCTCTGTCGTGTCATGTCACTTTTTGGGAGGCGCAGTGCCTTGTGTTCGCTTGTTAACTTCAAGGAAACAAAAGAGATCTACCAGTACATCAACCTTAATGTTGGTGTTAATGTCTCCGATTATATCATGTGACACCGCATCTATCGAACTCAAAAATTTTGGGATCGAAAAAAGTGTGCCGGTCTGCTGGGCGTACTGCCGGTTTGAAAACCCCACAGCGGTGTACATGCGTACGGGCTACCTGCGCGCATGCGTACATCTGTACGTGCATGTACCAGCGTATGTGGCCCTGCTTTTGGCATGTAGGATAGGCTTCACTCTTTATATTAAACCCTCCTCCCCTCCCAGGGGGTGCCCCTACTGAAGGGGCCCCTGACTTATGTGGGTTGCAAACCAGAAGCCCGTACGTACACTTGGACACTTTTTTAAGAATAAAGAGTGAAGCCTATCCTATCCACACCATAATTCTGGATGCTGGCTGGATGGTGGTGTGACAGGCACCCAGGCTTTTTCCTCTTACAACCCACAACCTTGACACTTTTCTAAACACGTACTGTCCATCCTGAACACTGTCATTCACACCTGCAGTACCATCGAATTCAAGCTTCAAAGCTTTTTAGAATTAAGAGTGAAGCTTATCCTATCCGCACACCAGCTTTTTAGCAAAACATCCCGGAAGTACTGTTACAGTTTACATGCACTTTGAACCAGGATGAACAAGGCACATTGGAAACAAGTAGACAACGGCCGTGACGGACGTCTTCTCAGACCAGGACATGTCAACGGACGAGGCCTGTCAGGGCTCAAGAAACAAACTCACCGGGAGGTGCGATAACCATGCCAGTGGGGGCGGAACGTGGGGTCATTAATTTATATGTAAATGTGTGCTGGGTATAAGACACATGTTTGAATAAAAAGTGAAGAATAGCATTCCTGTCTAATTAAGTGTCATACAAGCAGATATGCAGAAGCAACAAGGTTCATGGATATATATAAGTATACTTCGCAGAGTAAAACCTGTTACCCAACGATTATTCCATATGGTGTCCCCTGTCTCTGCACAAACAGTGCCGCCAGTCCTCGGACAGGCAGCCTCAATGGAGTGTATGAGAGTGTGTGTGTGTGTGTGTGTGTGTGTGTGTGTGTGTGTGGTGTGTGTGTGTGTGTGTGTGTGTGTGTGTGTGGGTGTGTGTGTGTGTGGGTGTGTGAGTGTGTGTCTCACACAATCACCAACAATCACCGCTGTCTGGAGGTGCGTTTAGATAAACTTATGTTATAGCTAATACTATGACTATATTTACATATGGGTGGGGCGGGGCAGTGCTGCCCACTGTACATGTCCACACGGGGCCTGCAGGCTAAACCAGATCGCGCGGCTATCAAGAAATAGTGCACCACTATCCATATCCGTACTCAGTAAACGTCTATACAAACTTCAGACAGAAAGGCTCGTCTCGAGCCCACAACAGACCGGTTGTGAAGGGAATCGTGCCCTGGTAAGTCTGAATCTGCAAAACTGCAAGCCAACGCACCCAATGCCACAAAAGGACATCAGCGGCAGGTGTGGCTGCTCTATCGCCAAAACAGGTGCTGTGTCACACAAGCAACAGATGCGGACCTGTCAAATGGCCACACAAAGCTAAACACAAAAGGACGTGTTAAAGCGATGTGCTCTCATGCACTAAGAGTGCATAGCGATGTGCATCTAGGCACTAAGAGTTCCTTGCCGTGTTACGTAGCCCGTAATAAAGGCATAGGCAAATACGTGGCATCAACACCAGAAAAATGTACTATATTTTGACTTGCCTTGAGGTATCATACCGAGGCAAGATCAGTCGTGCTTCCATCAGAAGCTATGTTGTAAAACCATCACTGCTGCGCTTTCCTCCAATTTCTCAGAGCTGTCATACCTTTTTGCTGTTGCCAAGTATGCTAGTGACGTGTTGGCAGTTCTCCTAACCATCGCCAAAGCATGCCTACGCGAAACATTTTCATCCATCTGGATGGTACTAAAATGGCTCCTCCACCACCTGCTTACATGGTCGCTATCACAAACGCATTGCATTCTCTTAACCCTGAACAGGACGAAGACATGCATGTGCAGTTGTTTACAAACAATTCTTGTGGATATCCGGCCCAGGACAGTTCCCTCTGAAGGGGTAGACGTCCAAAATTCTTGGTGTACTTTGTGTCTGCACAAAGTACAACATGGGATGCGCATCCAAAAGTCTGCGCAAAATGGTAGATGACGGCTGATCCACAACTGAGCAGCAATAAATTTGGAATGAAAGGTACAGAGAGCCTGGTCCATAATGAAGGTTTATTCCTGAGGCGTAGTATTACATGTCCGTCACACGCTTCCGCTTCCTCAAGGACCTTTTTTCCCGACAAAGCCCGCAGTGGTTAAAGATCGGCATGCAAAAAACCTTTGAACCCTCCAGATGTCATCATCCCCTCATCCTTTCTGTGGCCATGTGTTTACACAGATTTTCTACTGCAATGGCAGTAGGCTTGACAAAAGGAGTGGGAGAGGGTTCATTTGACAGTCTGGGGAGAAGATGAAAGGGCAGAGAGAGTGGCCACCTGGGGGGTGGGGGGTGGGGAGGGGGAACAGATACATGGTCATGCTCTTGGCATTGTTTCAATCACTGCCAAACCTCGTATTGCATTATGGATCCTAAACTAGAGAAGGATGCAATTCATGCAAATGCTTGCTGATAAGATAAATCAGCGTCACAAACAGCTTGGTCACAGCAAATCTCCATCCCACCGGATCACACCCACATACCCTAAAACTCCCCCTCCCTCCCTCCGTACCCTCGGACCCTACCCTCCCTCTCTCCCTACCCTCAGACTTGTTCTAATTCATGCATATCCATTGATAACCACATAGAACCCGTATGATCCCCTCTAAATATGCACATGGAAAGTATGCCAACTCATGCCGGGGCCACATGCTCACAGGGCTGGCCAGCAAGTGCGCTAGCACCTCCTTTCCCCTCAGGGATACACATACGAACACACACACACACACACACACACACACACACACACACACACACACACACACACACACACAGAGAGAGAGAGAGAGAGAAAGAGAGAGAGAGAGAGGGGGGGGGGATAGAGAGAGACACACACACAGAGACGGATACACACACACATAAGCAAGTGCCATGTGCCCCCCCCTCTCTCTCTCTCTCTCTGTGTGTGTGTGTGTGTGTGTGTGTGTGTGTGTGTGTGTCCTCCCCCCTCCCCTCATATCCATCCAAACCCCCTTGATCAATTATATGCATTCAAAAATCTCTCTCTCTCTCTCTCTCTCTCTCTCTCTCTCTCTCTCTCTCTCTCTCTCTCTCTCTCTCTCTCTCTCTCTCTCTCTCTCTCCTCCCCCCTCCCCTCCCATCCAAACCCCCTTGATCAATTTGATGCATTCATAAACAAATGAATTTGACGTGCCGTGCACTATCATTGGAAGAGGACATTCCCGGAGCTGCATTTGTGAGAGCCATCCTGGGTCCCCGTGCTGCTGCAGCAGCCTGCAATCTTTTATTAATGGATCCTCCCTGCAGTCAATCCCCATCAAACCCCTTCATATTTCTGCAGGTAGGCGGGAAGGGAAGAAGGCAAGGAGCACACGAATGCAGGGAGGGAACTTTAACATGCATTTCAAGCAAGAAGACATGAAAGGTCATGGGGTTCAAGGTTCCTCCGAGCTCCAGTATCCTGTCACTCCAATGCAAGTCGTTGCATCCCTGGGGGCAACCCCTTTAAGCCACAAAGGCTTACTGTTTCTCTCTTAACCTCCAGGTACTCCTAGAGGGTCACATGCAGGGCCAACATCTCACCTCCAGGTCTCCCGTACATCTATATAACTCATGCTCGCATCCCTTCGGTTCAGATTCCCATGTTCGCTACCTTCCCTCCCCTCCCCATATTGCCAACCTTCACCTTCACCTCGCATCCCTGTATATCGAGCTCTCTCCCCTCTTCATTTTTCAAGTCGTACACCATTCCACATGTTCACATGTCAAAGTTCGAAGGACCTTCACTCTATGGACGTTTCTTACACGATTCCTATTCTGGATTATATCAACCCTTTTAATCTATGCCCTTTGCAATATCCCACGTTTTTTGAAGCCCCAAAGTTCTTTTCAAAGCACATGTTCCCTCCTTTGCATTGTTGACTTCGTGTAGTGTATCCAACCACACACCACGACACACCCCTTTCAAAGAATTCCGTTCCTGTTCCTCGCCGTTGCCCCTTCCCTTTGGCCGCATCTGGTGGTCAAGCCATTGCCTGTGCCTCTACATTATCTGTCCCTGCAACAGAGTAGGTGACAGGTATGTTGATGCTTCTACGGATGGGTGGTCTTTGGTGGACCAAGTGTGGTGCCCATTTTGGGAGGGGGGGGGGGAGCGGGGTGGGACAGTCGCACAGGAGTACACCCACCGGGGTGATCACTGGGCAAACAAGGCCTGGCAGCATCATCCACAAGCAGATCTCAACCGCCACAGCCCGGGCGCGGCTCCAAATCCAAGGCGGGACAATGCACGCCTGCTCCATGATATTTTCCAAAACAAAGGGGATGTAGGAAGACCCGGCTAGCCCATGCTTGTCCTCATTAGCACGGGATCTGGTGGCCCACCAGTGAAAGAGACTGTATACGCCTGCCCGCCAGGTTTCTAGCTCATTACTCAGCAGCTGCGCCACTTCAGCATCGATTAGGGCAGCTACACAGGCTGTCTGTTGTGCCGATGCGGTTGTCCGTTGCCGCAAAGGGCACTCCTTGAGGCACTCACTGTTTCCGATCATGTTTCTGAGATCAGCTGCCCACTCCGCTGGTGCAGCTCTGGCTTCTGACCCCACGGGGATATGTCCAAATAGACTGCAGCTGCGCCACACTGCAGACAGCTTCAACATCGGCTTCCCGCGTCGCGGGAGACACCTGTTCTTCACAGCATGCTCGAGCACTGCAAAATTGCCAGTCACGAATGCAAGCGCAAACGCCGCCTCTTTCCAGACTTTGCCCTGCCGCAAGAGCAGATCTAGGGAAGCAAGATTGGAAGACTCCATGGCAGCTTCAAGGAGGTGGGTATTGGGGGATGGCTTGTACCGCTTTATCAGCAGCTCAGCCCCGCACAGCCATCCCTCCCGCAGTGCCAACCCTAAGCTCTCATGACAGTGGGGACTGCTGTGAGCAGTCGTCGAGTCCCTAAGCAGCTGCAGGTCCTTGGTGTGCACTGCCAGAGCCATGGTGAGCCCCTGGGTGGGCAGGCCCCGTGCAGCAAAGGCAGCGACAAAGCTCTTGTTGACAAAGCGAGTAACAAAGGAGGGGTCCAGCCAAAAACTGGGAAATTGCAAGGGATAGCCGAGGTCCATGGCCTGCAGTGCTAGTGCTTGACCTCCTGCTTCCAGGAGTCGCTCAAATAGCTTGCCCATACTGCCGAATGGCACTCGTTTGCTGATGGCTGCCCTCAGCAGGGCTTCACTTGGGCACGAAGCTTGTCGACGAAAAAGCAGCAATCTGTCAAAGGTGGGACTAGTTTCCTGCTGCTCAATAAGTGATAAGACGGCTGCCATAGGGAACTCAGGCCGGTTGAATATCCAAGCAGTGATATGGTCCCTGGCCCACC
>KV908446.1:185000-192500 GCA_002005505.1 Botryococcus braunii
CCTTCCCACCACCAGCGCCAGTCATCGCTGAATTGCACGTTTAGGGCTGTGAGGTGCGTTGCAGTCAACACCGCTGCCGCCTCTCGAGCACGCAGTTCAGCATTCACCACAGAAAGACGCCTCAAGCCTGAGCAGACCGACAGAAGCAGGCCCAGTCCGAGAGCCAGAGGCTTGTCATCTGACGACAAGCTGAGACTTTGGAGGTTCGATGCCTTCTCCAGGTGGGTCTTGATGGTATTGCATTCGCAGATGCTCAGTGAGGCAACATTTACAGCTACACCCGTTAGCACCCGCATGGCCCCGTTCGCATCGAGCAGCAGCAGCTGGTCTTTGGTATGGATGCGAATGTCAAGGCTGGTAAGGCCCGTCGAGCTCTGAAGCATGGCTTCCAGCTGAGGTTTCGTGGTGGTGCCACATGGGTCGTCCAAGACCAGTCTGCTTATGCAGGCATTTGCAATGCCGTTAACTTCCTTGGATACAAGTTTTAACTTTCTTATAACACTGATATCTACATTTTCAAATACTCGAAGTTTGACGTCATTTGGCAACGCCAACAAGTGCCTGCGTCAGATCCCAGTAAAACTGGATTAATTTCATTTCAAAATTTACTCTTTCCTCTGCATCACATGCACCCACACCCCCGCCACACACAAACCTCACATACAGACACAGATATCTGCACCGGCATGTCACTCAGATACACCCCCTTCCCCTTGCTATCTCTCTGCAGGTGTGTGCTTTCAAATTTGTGTTTGCTCACTAGCAAGTTGTCAAAGTTATTAACACACTTGACCACAACAAGCAGATGTGCTACATCTGGAAGCACGTGCTTTATTGTCTTACAACTACCAAAGGATTCAGTGGGGAGTCCGCACTGGGGACCCATGTTCCCTCGGATGGATAACAATCTTTCACACTCCGTGCTTCAAAATGTGATGGTTTAATAGCACTTCTAAATCTGTCTTTGTAGAAACTTACTTGCACTCAAAACTGGAGGGTCCAGTCGTAGCACTCGTCGCAGATTCTTTCTCCATTGTCAGAAGCCGCGCAGGGAATTTCTCTTCCCCTTGCTGAAGTACGAGGAGTCTTATTCGGATTTTGTAAGGGCTTGATATTTAACTAAAACAACCACAGGCCTCCAAACTGCAAATAGCAAGAAAAAGGTTTCTGTTGAAAATACCCTTCCCATTTTCATAATTTACAGGTCAAGCATCTGTTTTCTCTTTTAAATTCCTCCCTCGACTGGGTTTACAAGCCTCCACTGGTATGGTACACTTACGGACGTGGAGTCTCCCGCGACCAAAACTTCGACAGATGAACGCCTCTTACAAAGTGAGTAAGCATCCCATAAAGAGTTCAGAGAACAGTTGAAAGTTGAAAACAACGTCACAGTTGAATCAAGTGCTTACCGAAACTGCTAATTGGCGTCCACGACTACCTTTTATGTTGGTGCAGTAGAAAATGTTTCAGTGATTTACAACTCGGCTAGTATTAGTCAAGCTTTATTTATAGAGCAGCGACTTTTGTAAACAAGAGGCAGCCGACTCGGAACTGTCAACAAACGGTTGCGGAGCTTTCAAACCGCAACAAAACCCTGTGACGACACGTCACGTCGCCCGGGGCCCCCCCCCCCCGGGGGGGGGGGGGGGTCGTCGTCGACGAGTCACTGACGACTGGTCGACTTGGGGAGTCGCACACAGGGTACGACAACCCGTACGGGGATTGGGCTTCGCATGCGGGGCCCGTAAAATATCTGGAAAGGCATTCTGGAAACCCGCACGTTTTGCAGCGTTTGCAAGGTCTTTTTACGGGGAGGCACCCGCGCCTTATCTGCAAGGCGATACGGGTACCCCGACAGAAAATAGGGGTTGGTAAGGGAAGTTTACGGGGATGGAGGACACCTTTAAAGACGATGATCCTTAATTAACTTTTGGCTTTTTTGTAGAGGACGAGTACTATCCCTGTCTCTCTCTCTCTCTCTCTCTCTCTCTCTCTCTCTCTTTCTCTCTCTCTCTCTCTCTCTCTCTCTCTCTCTCTCTCTCTCTCTCTCTCTCTCTCTCTCTCTCTCTCTCTCTCTCTCTCTCTCTCTCTCTCTCTCTCTCTCCCCCCCCCCTCCCCCCCCTTCTCTCTCTCTCCCTCCCCCCCTCTCGTTGCCCCCCTCTCTCTCCTTCCCCCCCCTCTTTTTCCCCCGTCTCTCTATATCTCTCTGTCTCTCTCTCTCTCTCTCTCTCTCTCTCTCTCTCTCTCTCTCTCTCTCTCTCTCTCTCTCTCTCTCTCTCTCTCTCTCTCTCTCTCTCTCTCTCTCTCTTTCTCTCTCCCGTGGAATCGCCTTCAACGTGATGCCTCCTTTGCCATTTTCACATTGGTTTGTGGTGTATCACATGCCAAAACTCCTTGATTTTTAAGTTAAGTGCATGAGGACTCATTGAGAGTGCTTGTTAGCATCTAAACTTCGGCAAGAGCCCCAAATTTAAGCGTGCGGACGCAAATTGGCACACCCGCACACTTTTTGCCTGGGTTTACGGGCACCCCGCGCAAAAACCGTCATTTTCACTGCCGACATACGGGTGCCACCCGCACGATTCTGGCTGAGCTATTCGTGCCACCCGAAGGGAATTTTAGGGCCCTGTCGTACCCTGGTCGCACAGTGGCCCTGGAGACGCCCGCCCAGGAGCCGCGCCAGAGCGCGTCCCTCTTACTAGGGTCTGGATGAGCCTTGCAATTCTTTACAACAGTCCGACGGTTGGACTCCGGAGTCGGAAGTCCCGACGCAATTCACTGAACTGAATTCACCCATTTGCAAACGCGGGACTCCCGACTCGGAACTCGGAGTCTTTTATGAAGGGTTGATCCTTACCACAGTGGTAGAGTCTTTTGTGAAGGGTTGATTCTTGTACCATAGCGGGAGAGTCTGCTGTATACACGTACTTTACGTAAACGGCTTATTCTTGCCGTAGTCCGAGGCACTCGACTGCATTCGAGTGCATTCAGGAACCGGTTTGGGCCTGTTGAACTCTCAGTAAATAACATGGTAAACAGTTGTTATGTGGTCAAGTCCCATGTGGGTTGTCTCCACTTAATTGGAGAATGCATTGAATTGCTGTTATTCTCACCCGGGGGCCCGTTTCAAAAGTTTTGAAACAAATTGAGGCGGATGGGCTTTATCCACATGGGGAATGGGCATATAGGGCTGCAGACGTCTCCATAGTGGGGGCCAAGTGCTGACGCACTTCCACCTGGCATATACAGACCTGTTGACAGTCCGCCATATTGCGGGTGTTTGGACAATTGGACCCACCCCCATAGCATTTAGGCCAAGCTTAACCTCTTTGGCCCGAATCGAAGACACCTGCTCCAACAGGCGGAAATCCCTGGCGTTCCTTGTTCCTTCGAATCTGTCCACAGGCGGTTGTTTATGCGTGTCACCTCAGACATTCATTTATGAGTAAAAAAGAAACCATGTTTCCTTCACATGCACGTTCCCTGCGTAAGCGTACGTAGAAACCCCTGCATCAAAGAGTCCGCCGTTGTTTGCTTCGGCATCCGCTCCTTTAGTTGCGATTGTTACTTATGCGGCAGGACGTCCGCCCTGGTGTCGGCTCGTCAACCAGTGCTTTGCCCTTTGACATTTATTTTCTTGCTCTCTGCAGGAGTTGCTCCATCCCATCAGCCTCTAGTGGCTGGACAAGCGTACTAAGTTCTCAGTACCCCTCTTCGCATTATGTGTGGCAATAAACAAGACTAGCCAGAGCAAAATTCCCAAAGTCTGTCCCAAAGTAGACACCTAGTTACACCCACAACGCTGATTAATCACTGCAAATTATAATAGCATAACCCTAATTATAATGATAAGGGTTATAATACGGGGTGTAAGTTAGACTATAACCCCAACATCAATTCAATTATATTATCACACACGCCGAGCTCGCCCCTGCATGCAGCTGCTCCGTTATGCTCGGGCCCCCTCCCGCTCGGTGTTTCCCGCTCCGTGAACCACAGGCCGTGATGCGCACAGCATGTTAAGCCACCACACGTACTAAGCTGAGTTGTTAACACGCAATTTAGAAAGAAAGTGTGAGCGTGTGCAGTCACCGGCACACACAGGTAATCATGGATTGTAGAAATTTTGCCACATCTATAGTACACAGGTGTGCCGTGCTGTACAGCTGTGTACGGTAGATGCGGGGCACATTCAACAATCAATTACTGCTCATGTGCAGATAGTTGGTTGGCGTACCCATGCAGAGTACTCCCCATCATCATCATCTGGAGCCAGCAACGCTGCAATGTAGCCAATGCTGCCAATGTTGCCTTTACATCATTAAGTTCAACTTAATACGCACACTTATATATGTAGCGTTTGTGGAAATGCCATGAACGTACATACAGGGCAGAGCCAATTGCAACTACATGTAGGCCCATAAGGGCTCCTTAGAGTCTCTCCCACATTGCAATACAGGAGTTGTATTGGCAGTACAATTGTACTGCATTGAACAGCTCAAGACCTTCGAGACCCCCTCTGCATGACATAAATATGTATGTCATAATGTTTTAACACTGTGAGGCAAGGTTGATACTGTAATGTCAAGGCCTCTAGGAACCGTCTGCATGGCCAAGCTTGGTGTACCCTCGACTAGCGGCGAATAAATTCAATCAACACCGACGTGGGACTTCAAAAGCCTCAAGAGGTTCGTTGAAACATATCTGAGTAGTCGAGGGAAGCTTCCCTCAAAGCTTCCGGTGCTTCGTCCTTCCACGTGTGAAGACGTACGTGGAGGAGAGTGTTGCAGAGCCTTAGAGGCTGCTGCCATTCACATGAGCGCAACTGGCCGCGCAACAGAGTTCTGGTAGAACTCTGGCAGATTTCTGACAGAATTCTTATTCGAATACCATCCTCTGGCATGCAATTGATCGAGATCAAGAAACCTATAGTTCTCTGGAGGTTGTCTTCTAGCTGCTGGCTTGGAAAACCCCAGCCTCTTAAAATCGGAGGTTGCCCTTCAAGATCCGACGAGACGCATCACAGTGCAGTATGCGTGCCCACCATCATTAGCGGCAATGTTTCCGGGCGGGCGGTACAGCGAAAGCCGCCGAGATATTGAGGAAATCCTACAGATCTAGAAGACTGGGACACTCCAGCTGCAGCGAAGTCACATTTCAGTTCAAAATTTCCCACGATCGGGAGCATCCCAACCCGAAAGGGAGGAAATTTTGCGCCAAAAGCCACACAAATTCGACCTCGCTGGAGTTCCCAAGACGGCCAAGCGCTCTGTGGTCGCAGGGCCAAGATCTTGGTCAAGACCTCGGCACTGCAAGGTGTAGACCTCGCACTACGTAGTGCTTGTATACAAGCACCTCGAATGTGCGGCGGGATCAAGCCAGATGCATAGCCTCGTCCATGAAGAGCTTGCGCTTTCGAAGGTATCTGTTTCCCACCACACAAAATATCACGGGCCACGTGGCACCCTCTTCCTACTTTACTGGACTTCCTGGTACGCGTTTGAGTTGGCGACTTCCTCACACACATCAACGACGCGCCTTGTACACATCTGGCTACATGTCCTCACACACATCAAGCCGCGCCTTGTACACATCTGGATACTTTCCTCACACACATCAAGACACGCCTTGTACAGATCTGGCTGCGTTCCTCGCACACATCAACGACGCGCCTTGTACACATCTGGCTACTTTTTCTCACGCACATCAACGACGTGCCTGTACACATCTGGCTAATTAACTCACACACATCTACGACGCGCCTTGTACACATGCCTTTCAAAGTGATTGCGAGAGACAAAGTCCTCCTTGCCGTGGAAGTATCTGCGTGTGAGTGGGCACATGCTCCCCCCCGCCCCCCCCCCCCAAATACACACACACACACACACACACACACACACACACACACACACACACACACACACACACACACACACACACACACACACACGCACGAACGCATAAATTTACTGTCACCGAGCGAGGGCGGAGGGGAGGGCGAGAGAGGGGAGGAGCTTTTTTGGTTTCAAAAGGGTTCGTGATGACAGCTACTCGTGACTCCCAGCCGGTAGAAGAGAAAAAACTAGACGTACAGCCTGGTACAAGCGACAAAAAGTTTAGACGTACAGCCTGGTACAAGCGCGAGAAAGCGACCAGACGTACAGCACGGTACAATGGAGAGAGGGACCGGGCGTATGGCCAGGGACAAGCAAGAAGAGGAGTAGACGCCCAGAAATCCCTGCTTCCTGACCTGGGGAAGCTATGCCGTACCTCAGATCCTCCACGTCACATTTGGGTCGGGGAGGGTACCCGTCAGCATCACCCAGGCCACTGGAACCATCCACCTCCGAGCCCGCCAACCTGCCAACAAGTACTTAAAAAAAGTTAAAGTGTGCATGACCTGGCACTACCAACAGTCAGAGATACACGGGACAGATGCGGGAATCACAGGAGCCGGCAAATCCTTAGCAAAGCTGCCTCCTTTTTGGAACGGCTTCGCTGAGAAGAAAAAGCACCAGTGAAGTCACCAGTGAAGTCACATGGTTATGCCAGGCTAAGAACTATCTCCCCGGGGCGAACACCATAGCACTGTCATGCTTGAAAGGGCTGTGTCTCGCCAGGTTGGCAGCAGAGATTGTGGCTTTTCCCTTAAAGGCGCTCCGAATGCCTGTTTGATGTTAATGTCGGAATAAAAGAGTTTATCGGAGTCTGAATTCCCAAACCTTGACGCATGGCGACAATAGTTGCCATTACAAGCTCTGACGCCGTGCCCTACCCCCTCTTCCCCCCCAAAAGACACACACACACACACACACACACACACACACACACACACACACATGCGCACGCGCGCACACGCACGCACACGCGCGCATGCGCGCACACGCACAAAATAAACGAAAGCAAGCAGGGTTCTCCAAAGCACCTTAAAGACTTGAGGAAAACACAACGGGAGAAACAGATCCACATGCCGCCAGTCGTTAGAAGAAGCCTCACACATACACGAACCCCATGGCTTTCATAGGCCTGCGGCCTCCAATATGGCCACGTGAGTGGCAAGTGCAGACGAAAAGTGCAGATCCTTCACAACATACACCCCACTTCCCACTCCGTCAACCAACCCACACACAAGCATGCACACACAAACACACACACACACACACAGGGCGCAGAGAGAGAGAGAGAGAGAGAGAGAGAGAGAGAGAGAGAGAGAGAGAGAGAGAGAGAGAGAGAGAGAGAGAGAGAGAGAGAGAGAGAGAGAGAGAGAGAGAGAGAGAGGGAGAGAGAGAGAGAGAGAGGGGCGGGGGGAGTGGTAGAGGGAGAGGGAGGGGGGAAGGGGAGGTGGGGAGGGCATGCCCGCCAGCAATATTTGCAGAGGGTCCAGTAGATCCGTTCTGCATGGGTACCGCAGCAGCCTCCCCGGCCACTGCCTCCTGTATAGCAGAACCTCCCTGCATCCCCGTCGCCATCCCTCCCTATCGTTTTGCTTTTCTTTTCTAT
>KV908446.1:197500-212500 GCA_002005505.1 Botryococcus braunii
CACAAATTCAACATCTCTGGGAGTTTCCATTCAAGCTAAGCTGAGTGCCCTTTGTATGTTATTTGGGCTGCCAAATGGCCTCCTGGGTGCCCCTTGAATGTTATTAGTGCCTTTAAACTGTCGACATGCAGCGCACTTTCTAATCACACTGGCCTACTTCGTTATAAAACCTTGCCCACTCACAGGGCCAACCACCTATGGCAAAGTGCACCTCGGATAGCAACCACGCAAGAAGCCCAGCAATGCCGCACTATTTCCAAAACAATGAGTTCATAACGCGTTTAAGCATACAGAGTACACAGTCTCCCAAGATGTGCCCCCCTCTACACATTCCCCCCTTCCCACTGAGCCCCCATGTGCGCATCCCTACATGCCCGTGGAGCAGGCGCACACACACGCGCGCGCGCGCGCACACACACACACACACACACACACACACACACACACACGGACACACACACACACACACACACACGCGCGCGCGCAGGCACACACGCGCCCCCCCCCGCCCCCCCACCCCCCCCCACGCACACCGCATAAGCAAAGCGAGCGAGGGGGAGGGGGGAAGAGAGGAGGAAGCTCCGCCGGGGGGGGGGGGGAGAGAGAGAGAGAGAGAGAGAGAGAGAGAGAGAGAGAGAGAGAGAGAGAGAGAGAGAGAGAGAGAGAGAGAGAGAGAGAGAGAGAGAGAGAGAGAGAGGGGGGGGGGGTGTCACGAAAGAAACACACAACTGAGGCATGCAAGACACACCTCTCTTGCTTCCCCCAATCGTATCTTCTTGATAGCGACAATCTGCCCCGTCTGCACACCGGGCCCACCCACATCAGCTCCCTCCAACTTTCAATCCGCCCAACCGCATCAGGAACCGTTAGCTCACCCTGTCAGCGCTCCGTGTCAGACCGAACAGTGGAGGTGAGCTTCTAACATTTTTCGTTTTCTTAAATGTAACGCAAACTCGTTGATTTGTCTGCCAAGGAATAGGAGATCTTCTCCCAGGTCTGCAAAGGGTGCCAAAAAGTTGTGCGAATCTTCACAAATAGTTGAAGACATCTCCAGGAATCATTTTCTTTGAACTCAATTGTATGGCAGCTGGTGTATTTGGACAAGGGGGGGGGGTGGTTTGAAGAGAGCGTGCCCATTCGCGCACACACGCACAAGATGCCGGATGGAGTTCATCACTTCATCACCTCATCACTCCATCCCGTCAGCAATGTGTGGAGCCCGACCCAAGGAGACCTTTCCAAGGCGGTGACAATTGAACTGCTCTTTGGCATTGTATGCAAGTGGACTGCGTTTAAGGACTTGATGACAGTGTCAAATGAAAACGGGAGGACAAATTTATCCTACAGAACCCATGGGCAATAGTCGGGACTTCTCCATTTCTTGGCAGGTACTGTTCAAGAGGACAGTACTGAATGTCATTTTATTGTTAGAAATTTTCTGCTATTTTACCAATCATGCTAAATTCATTGGTTTTTATTCATCTACATGTGCTGTACGTTTTGGGGTGAAGCGAACCTCCTTGTTGCGGGCCTGGAAGACGACACCGAAAGTACCCTGTCCAAGAGTCGGGCCCTTTTCATACTTTTCCATCCAAGCTCAAAACCCTGGAGTCCCACACCGGTCTGAGTTGTCCATGAGGTTACCCTTTCCAAGTTTGATACTGCATCTGAAGGTGAAAACTTGCCACATCAAGTATTGCAGCACTCTTGTGCAAACTCTTCCACACAAAACCTTGTACATGCTGTGGCATATCAAGTAGGCCCCCCTATCTCCACTTGATAGTTGTATAAGCCTACCGATAGAGGCACATTAAGCAAAAACCGTGGGGAATTTTCGCAACGGGTCTGGGATGGTTTGTTTAAATGCCCGATAGGAGATCTTCCTCATACTTTATTGAACCTTCCAAGTCCACGAGTACATTTCAATCTTCAACGTGAACGTTTATGTTGGTAGCTCGCCAGGATCACCTGGATGGCAGGTCGACAGGGTTGGAGCGGGTCACACTGCGATTGTGCAACCCCCACCCTCGTTGTCGATCATGAGGGAGCAGCCAATCGTGAGATCTTGTTTACTCTCGATTTTGCCAGATGTGATGTTTGTAATAAGATCGTTGTGGTTCATGAATGACGGAGGTCCGATCGATGGATTACCACCTAATGTCGGACAGCATCAGGGAAATCAAAGTCGAGAACACTATTTTAACAGCAGCATCATGAAGATTTACGTTCAAACAGTGTGTTCAACATTGGTCTAACTGGGTCATGAATTGCAGGTGATGTCTGCACGCCGGTCTCACCCAATCCCTTTGCTATTATGCGCTTGAAACAATAAATTCCCCTTCAAACTGGAGTGCCATAACGTGTACACCTGCCAATGTTCACTTGCTTTTCCCGTGCAATGCAAGTAAACAAGACAGGGACATGCATATAGATTCCGTAGTACACTCTCCCCCCAAGATGTTCTGTACCGGCATTCAGAGTTCCGTCCGGATCAGTGGCGGGATCCAAGTAGGCCTCAAAGTAATTCACGACTCGTAATTTACGAGGCCATTACCAGTGTTCATATGGAACCGATTTCTCTACTAGCACTGTCAATTGAGCAAGTTCTGTAAAAAGTTCATTCAGGATTGTGGTGGCGGGATCGACTCCGGAATCTTGTAGCTGCGGTGACGTAGTCGGAGCCACGCTAGATGGTGACGACGGGAGATTTTATAGATTGCACGAGTTTAGTTAAAAACGAGGTAGTGAATTGTTTAACTTTAGCTTGTCCCAATTTCAGACACGGGACGAGCTAACCAATTATATAATGGCTAAAGAACACAGGCGTGACAAGCGCAACGGAAGCGCAGCAGCTAATTCCTTGAGCCGCGTTTCAAAACCAAGGAACAGAGAATCAAAAGCTCCCGCTGTTCCGCCCTCGCAAGTCGGTCAAGCAATTGCGCTGGTGGCAACCTACGCACTACTGGTAGGAAGTCAATCCGATCTCTTGTTATATCGAATCCAGATACCAGAGGATTTGGGGCGTTACCTCAGAGGTTGATTGAATTCTGGAGATTCCTCTTTATTTATGTCAAAGGGCAGTTTCCAGAGGCTTTGGAACCCTTCTGTCTACATCCTTATGTCAACCGAGTATCAGAAGGGGCAGTATCCGAAAGATGCAGTGTAAGGATTTGAGATATCTGCACTACATCTCCAGAGAACATGCCTTGTTGCTAGTCCCTGCCTCTGGGACCTGGTTGACTTGGTGCAGATGTGGGGTGTCCCTGAAACCCGTCGGGCAAATTTACTCATTAGGCGATGCCACACTGTCCAGCTGAAAGGAGAGAGTATGTACTGCGTCGCACACACACAGATGGGATGGGATGTCGCCCCACCCCCCACACACAGTCACACACGCACGCGCGTGCGCGCGCACGCGCACACACACACACACACACACACAAAGACACACACACACACACAACACACACACACCCACACACACACACACAACAAGAGAGAGAGAGAGAGAGAGAGAGAGAGAGAGAGAGAGAGAGAGAGAGAGAGAGAGAGAGGAGAGAGAGAGGGGGGGGGGGGGAGAGGAGAGAGAGTGGGCGGGGGAAGACACACACCCACCCACAAACCCCCCCCCCCCAACACACAAACACACACACACACACACAACACACACACACACACACACACACACACACACACACACACACACAAGCCGCGCGCGCACATGGGCGCACATTCAGATGCCCGCGAAGGCGAATGCAGGCAGACATGTGGGCCTTCGTGGATGTGCGCACTGCCTCGCCTGTCCGAGAGAGAACGCAAACGGGACAGGCGAGGAGGGTAGGCTGGAGATGAGCGCAAAGGAGGCAGGGAAGGCAGGGGGGGAGGGAGACAACGGGGGCGAGGGGGGAGGGGGGAGAGGGAGATGGAGATGGAGAGGGAGAGGGAGAGGGAGTGGGGGGGGGAGAGAGAGAGCGAGAGAGGGAGAGAGAGAGAGAGAGAGAGAGAGAGAGAGAGAGAGAGAGAGAGAGAGAGAGAGAGAGAGAGAGAGAGAGAGGGGGGGGGAGGAAGAGATTAACTGCCAACTACTGACTAATTCTTTCGGGCACTTCAGTCCGAATGAATGGAGTGTCTTTTCTTTTTCTGTGCGCAGCTTGGGGGTTCCCTGATCGCGTTGTACCGAGTCCCCGCGGTGCTGCCAGACGATGCTCCGCTGCAGCTGTTTTCAGAGGGTCGCGCTCTCAATACCGTGAGGGATCTTGCCGAAGGCATTGGGCCCCGCCTGGTGAGCTCCCCTCCTGCCTTTGCTGACTCTTCATAAAGGGCTCCACTGTTTTCACCATCCTCCTTAAGTACAGTTACCGTCATTACGATTTTTCCATTGCCATTACCATGACTACCGTCATTCCATTACCGTTACCATGGTTGCCGTCATTCCGTTACCATTGCCATGATTGCCGACATCCCGTTACCATTATTATGATTGCCATCATTCCATTACTATTACCATGATTGCCATCATTACATTACCATTATGATGATTGCCATCATTACATTACCATTATTATGATTGCCATCATTCCATTACTATTACCATGATTGCCATCATTACATTACCATTACGATGATTGCCATCATTACATACCATTACTATGATTGCCATCATTCCATTACCATTACCATGATTGCCATCATTCCATTACCATTACCATGATTGCCATCATTACATTACCATTACGATGATTGCCATCATTCCATTACCATTACCATGATTGCCATCATTCCATTGCCATTACCATGATTGCCATCATTACATTGCCATTACGATGATTGCCATCATTCCATTACCATTACCATGATTGCCATCATTCCATTGCCATTACCATGATTGCCATCATTCCATTGCCATTACCGTGATTGCCATCATTCCATTGCCACTACCATGATTGCCATCATTCCATTGCCGTTACCATGATTGCCATCATTCCATTGCCATTACCATGATTGCCATCATTCCATTACCATTACCATGATTGCCATCATTACATTACTATTACCATGATTGCCGTCACTCTGTTATCATTACCCCACCACCAGTATTCCAGTACCGATACAACCGTTATTCAATGGCACCATGACTTTTACCATCGTTCTATTACCAGCACCATTGGTACCATCACTTCATCATCATTACCTAATTACCAGTATTTCAGCCCCATTGGTACCATCAATTCATCATCATTAGCTAATTACCAGTATTCCAGCCCCATTGGTACCATCACTTCATCATCATTACCTAATTACCAGTATTCCAGCCCCATTGGTACCATCACTTCATCATCATTACCTAATTACCAGTATTCCAGCCCCATTGGCACCATTGGGCAATGGAATTACTGTTACCATCACCATCACCATTACTCTCATTATTCCAGTTCCATGACTTTTGACGATTGGCCAAAAGCGCAAATTTGCTGCAAAGCGGACTGCATAAGCGCTCCATGCATGTGAGACTTGGGAGATTTTGGAATCACGGGTTTCGCGTAGAATCTGGTGGTTCTACGCATGAATGAGTTTGTGTATGACTTCATGCACAAAAGTCACAAAAAAACACAAAAGCTGACCACTTTTGGGTGCAGGTGGGGACGCCAGGAATCGAGCTTGCGGTGCAGTACCTCTTGGAAAGAT
Source organism: Botryococcus braunii (assembly GCA_002005505.1). Classification (NCBI taxonomy): domain Eukaryota; kingdom Viridiplantae; phylum Chlorophyta; class Trebouxiophyceae; genus Botryococcus; species Botryococcus braunii. The sequence goes on from KV908446.1 coordinate 203,186, forward strand.
GCCACGAGCTGAAGCTGTTGGCTGAAGAGACGCGTCCAGATCTTATTGTTGAGGTATTTCTCATCCTTACCCACTCAGTCATGGGAGAATCTGCATTTTTACCATTGCTTTTCTGTAGGCTTGCAATCCCCTCCCACTGACTTCATCCCTTATCTCCAAAAGCTTTGCCCCTAATGGCCAATGGGTGTTTCATGAGACCGGGGCATTTGGTACAGGCGGTACGGTCAATGATCTAGGGGGTTTGGCGATGGAATCCACGGGGTTGGAGTATTTACCGGTTGGCAGAGTGATTGCAGGGAAAACCAGTGTGGGTTCCTGTCCCATGGGTATCGGGACAAACCCTCAGAGTTTTCAAGGTAAAAAGCCTCAGTAGAGTGCAGTACACATCGGGACATGTGGGTGGGTGTGGCAGTACATGCAAGCAGCATGGGGGGAAGAGCACCCTGTCCAGAATTTCACTGTTGCACTCCAGTGGGGGAGGGACGGTGGCGGGCACATTACAGTACAAATTACCAACTTGCAGTACAATACTACAGGAGTGCAGTACAGTGCGATGAAGGACAGCCTGCGGGATGGGCAGGTACACAGGGAGCAGGTGACGGGAGCTACAACGCTGGACTTTGTGCACACCAGCATTGCGAATGCCTACAATAACCTCACTAATGTGGTGCTGAAGATATCCCCAAAGGCTGCGAAGGACCTCAAGGGGGTGCTTGTCAACGCGCATTTTGACACCGTCTTTGGCACTTCCGGTGCGATCTGCCTCTCTTTCCCCCGTCTCTCCACTCCCTCTTCCCCCTCTCCCCAAAAAATGCGCGCAGAAGGATGCAGGCAGGCAGGCAGGCACGGGCACGCGCGAGCACACACACACACACACACACACACACACACCACACACACAGACACACACACACACACACACACACACACACACACACACACACACACACACACACACACATGCGTGCACGCACTGCCACACCCCACCCCCTCCCCCAACACACAGACACCGACACAAACACACACAACTCCAGATTTTTGCACCTGTATGGCGGCACACAGAGGCAGATGGCTCGTGCATCCATTCCCGGTGCGCACAGCAAGGCAAGCAATCACTTGTTACACCCCCAGCTGAAGCGCATTGGTCATTTGTATCTGAAGAGAGAACTCCACAGGCAAGAGGCAAGAGGTGCATGACGTAACCCTCCCACATGTTCCTTATCATGCCCTGCTTGGAACGCTCGACACTGGGCCTCTGGCCGAAAGTCATGTGTGGCCCCCCCCCCCCCTTGGGAGGAAGCTTGGATGGTAAATGCATGACATCTTGGCCATGCATGTGATCTTGGCAAATGCATGACATCTTGTCCACGCATGAGATCGCGTCATTTGCATGACATCTTGGCCATGCTTGAGATCTCGGCAAATGCATGACATCTTGGCCATGCATGATATCTTGGCAAATGCATGACATCTTGGACATCCATGTGATCTTGGCAAATGCATGACATCTTGGACATCCATGTGATCTTGGCAAATGCATGACATCTTGGACATGCATGTGATCTTGGCAAATGCATGACATGTTGGCCGCGCATGACATACTGGCAAATTCATGACACCTTGCCCCTGGAGCGCACTTGTTCTGGCGGGACGGGACGAGGGGGGACCGCGGTTTGACGGGGAGTGTGGGACCTGATATGATGGTGATGTGCATGATGTTCCTCAAGAAGTTTTGTCTATACTCTGCAAGTGAATGGGTTACATAAGCCCTCTATTGTGCCACCCGTAGAAGCACCAGACGCGGGACGTCTGTGGGAAAGGCTGCTTGCGATGCACACGCTTGCACTCTTTCCTATAAGCCTCCCCACCTGCTGCAGAATTGTATATCAGACAGTGCGCGTAAGTAACACTGTGTGCGTGTGTTGTGTGCGTGCGGCGTGTTGTGTGTGTGTGTGTGTGTGTGTGTGTGTGTGTGTGTGGGGGGGGGGGTGTGTGTGTGTGTGTGTGTGAGAGAGGGACAGAGAGAGAGAGAGAGAGAGAGAGAGAGAGAGAGAGAGAGAGAGAGAGAGAGAGAGAGAGAGAGAGAGAGAGAGAGAGATATTCTTTGCTGAAACCCCTACGTGCAGCACTGCTCATAAACAGGGCGACTCTTGCAGCCGCCCACATGAGCCTCCCCACGCGCGCCCGACGCAAAGCGAGGCAGGGGCCGTGGAGGCGACAAGGGGCGACAGCATCACATGACCCTCCCACATGGGGTCCACAGGGGCGTCGGACTGCGCCTCGTGTGTGGCGGTGGCGCTGGAAGTGGCTCGAGTCCTGGTGGCGGACCCGGGCAAGACACTGGCGGCTCCGGCACTTTTTCTGTTCAATGGAGGGGAGGAGCTTGTGCTGTTGGGCGCTCATGGATTCATGAATCAGAGCCGGCACGCCTCCCAGCTGGCAGCTTTCATCAACCTGGAATCCACCGGCCCCGGAGGCCCCGATGTCATGTTTCAGGCCTCTGGTCTGCTCCCCTCCCCGCCCCCGTACTCTGTGTGTGTGTATGTGTGTGTGTGTGTGTGTGTGTGTGTGTGTGTGTGTGTGTATGTGTGTGTGTGTGTGTGTGTGTGTATGTGTGTGTGTGTGAGTCAGTGAGAAAGAGAGAGAGGGGAGAGGGGGAAGGAGGGAGGGAGGCAGAGAGAGAGAGGCGGGGGGGGGAGAGAGAGAGAGAGAGAGAGAGAGAGAGAGAGAGAGAGAGAGAGAGAGAGAGAGAGAGAGAGAGAGAGAGAGAGAGAGAGAGAGAGAGAGAGAGATAGAGAGAGAGAGAGGGGAGAGAGAGAGGAGAGAAAGAGAGAGAGAGAGAGAGAGAGAGAGAGAGAGAGAGAGAGAGAGAGAGAGAGAGAGAGAGAGAGAGAGAGAGAGAGGATGTGGGGGTGTATGTCAGTTGGAAAAATGAGGGACAAAGAGCGGGGAAAGGGGCAGGTGGTAGAGTAACGAGAAAGAGAGAGGAGTACTATATATGTCGGCGCGTGCGGGTAGGCATGCGCATGTGAGCACACGTGTGTGTGTGTGTGTGTGTGTGTGTGTGTGTGTGTGTGTGTGTGTGTGTGTGTGTGTGTTTGGGGGGGGGGGTTGGGTGGGTGGGTGGGTGGGTGCATATGGGGGGGGGGGGGGGACACGCGCTGCTTGATGTTTCCCTCCTCAGGAGAGTTCGCTCAAGGGTTCCAGGGAAATTGGGGGGGGGGGGGTTGTGTGCTTTCTCTGAAATTCCATCACATTGCTACTTGCTTTCACCCAAGGTTCCAACAATCAACTCCATTGCTCGACAATGCCAACAACGACCCTCCACAAAGAATTTCGGCAGGCCAAACTGGCAGTTGGGTTTTTGTACTGGCAGCATGTAGTGTATATATGCCTGTGGAAGCTAAAAGCCTGAGGGAGGGCTGTTTGGTTTTTTTGGGGGGGGGGGGGGGGCAGGGAACTGGCCTGTGGAAGCTTATGGGCGAGTTGCCCCTATACCCCGGGCCTCTGTGTTGGGTCAGGTATCGATTTCCCTCCCTTTTTTCACATCGCCCTGTCACCTCTCCATTGCAGGCTCCAAAATTTCGCTTGAACCTCCAGCTTCATATCTACAAGCGGGCTCAAGCTTTCTGTTGCGGGCTCAGCGGGGTTGTGCGGCTGTACCTCGCAGATCCTCCCGCCCCCCCCCCTCCTCTCTGTCCTCTCTCTTTTGCTTCCTGTGCATGCCACCCCCCCCCCCCCCCCCCCCCCCCCCCCCTCTCTCTCTCCCCTCCCTCTGTCTGTCTCTGTGTGTGTGTGTGGTGTGTGTGTGGAGAGAGAGAGAGAGAGAGAGAGAGAGAGAGAGAGAGAGTGTCTGTGTGGTGTGTGTGTGTGTGCGCATCGCCCCCCCCCGTTTTACTCTCTCCGTTTGGTTCCCAGTTTGTGCACATCCCCCCTCCCCTTCTCTCTCCCTCCGATTCTCTGTGTGTGCACACCCATTCCTTCTCTCTTTCTTCGCCCCTTGCTGGAAAGAAAACCTGCTCTTGAGAGAAAGAAAGCAAGGAAAATTGCGTCTTTCAGGCCCACAGAGGAAGGGAGGAAATTTGAAGCCCCGGAGGGCATGGTGAGGTGTACACAGGCACGTGGGTAGCCTAACCAGAGACGTTGCAGCTTCTAAAACTCGCAAGAAAGAATTGCGTCTGTCCGTCCCAGAGGACCTGCTGAGATGCATACGGATGAACAGCTCGCAAGGATACGCTAGGCTTCACTCTTTATTCTGAACAGATAAACAAGATTTATGCTGTGCGGCTAAGAAAAGCAAGATTTATGGTGTGTGATTAGGGTAGGCTTCACTCTTTATTCTATAAACGGATAAACAGCTCGCAAGGCCGCGTGCAGGACCTGTTCGACGCGCACCTGGTGGTGCTGGATACGGACTTCCGCATGTTTAGTTTCCGCCAGAAGGGAACGCTGCCGGGCATCGACATTGCCCACATTCTGGACGGCTCCGCGTACCACACGTCCAACGACAACTTCGCCCGCCTCCGGCCTGGTGTTATTCAGGTGCGATGACGTGTGTCACCAAGTTCGATTATTTCACAGCCCCTCCATGCCCCCCCCCCCCTCGCCCCCTCCATGCACTGCACCTGCCTCCTCCATATCCTCTTGCCCCGTCTCCCCCTCCATGTGACCCACGTCTCCAAACTCTCCATGCCCTATGCCCCACAACCCTCCATGTGACCCACGTCTCCAAAACGTCTCCAAACTCTCCATGCCCTATGCCCCACAACCCTCCATGTGACCCCACGTCTCCAAACCTTCCATGCCCTATGCCCCCAAACCCTACATGCCTTGCGCCCCTCCGCTCATACCCTGCGGCCCCTCTCCCCCCTCCATGTGTCCGTCCCCTCGGTGGCTCCCGCCCCCTCCATGTCCTGTGCCCCCGTCCCCTTCCCCCCTCCATGCCCTATGCTCGCCCCTCCATGCCCTGTGACCCCTCCATGTCCTCTGCCCCCTTCCCCACTCCATGCCCTGTGACCCCTCCCCCCCTCTATGTCCTCTCCCCCCTTCCCCTCTCCATGTCCTCTCCCCCCTTCCCCTCTCCATGTCCTCTCCCCCCTTCCCCTCTCCATGTCCTCCTCCCCCTTCCCCCCTCCATGCCCTGTGACCCCTTTCCCCCTCCATGTCCTCTGCCCCCTTCCCCCTCCATGTCCTCTGCCCCCTCCCCCCCTCCATGCCCTCTGCCCCCTCCCCCCTCTATGTCCTTTGCCCCCTCCCCCCCTCCATGCCCTCTGCCCCCTCCCCCCCTCCATGCCCTACGCTCGCCCCTCCATGCCCTGTGCCCCCTCCCCCCTCCATGTCCTCTGCCCCCCTTCCCCCCTCCATGCCCTGTGACCCCTTCCCCCCTCCATGTCCTGTGCCCCCTCCCCCCTCCATGTCCTCTGCCCCCCTTTCCCCCTCCATGTCCTGTGCCCCTTCCCCCCTCCATGCCCTGTGACCTCTTCCCCCCTCCATGTCCTCTGCCCCCTCCCCCCCTCTATGTCCTCTGCCCCCTCCCCCCTCCATGCCCTCTGCCCCCTCCCCCCCTCCATGCCCTCTGCCCCCTCCCCCCCTCCATGCCCTACGCTCGCCCCTCCATGCCCTGTGCCCCCTCCCCCCTCCATGTCCTCTGCCCCCCTTCCCCCCTCCATGCCCTGTGCCCCTTCCCCCCCTCCATGTCCTCTGCCCCCTCCCCCCCTCCATGCCCTCTGCCCCCTCCCCCCCTCCATGTCCTCTGCCCCCTCCCCCCCTCCATGCCCTCTGCCCCCTCCCCCCTCCATGCCCTACGCTCGCCCCTCCATGCCCTGTGCCCCCTCCCCCCTCCATGCCCTGTGCCCCCTCCCCCCCCCTGTCCTCTGCCCCCTTCCCCCCTCCATGCCCTGCAAACCCCTCCCCTTCTTCCATGCCCTGCGCCTGCCCCGTCCCTGCCAGTGTGCTTGCTTGCTTGCCATTTGACCCCGTGCATTGATCGTGGCTGCTTTGGTGCGCTATTGCATCTGATCATCAGAGTTTTACATTCGATCCCTTGCTGTTGCCGAACGTACCCCTCAAGGTCCTTGCACAGACCGGGGTTGTCACATTTCCTTCGCAGCTTTAACGGTCGACATCTCAGCGATTCGAGGGGAGGTGGTTTTTTCTTGATTATTAGAAGACCCAAAAAAAAACAAACAAAACAAAAACGACAAAAACCACAACCAAAATAAATAACCCCCCCCCCCCAAAAAAAGCACAAAGCACAAAGCTGCATAAAGTGATGAAAGAGGAAAGAAAGAAGGGTGGTTTTGTGGCACAGGGGACGGGAGACAATGCTTTGGCGGTTCTTCTGGAATTCAGCCGAGAGGTGGTGGAGCGGCAGAGGGAGGACGCCACCTCCATGCCCGCCCTGGAAGCCGAGGGCTCCATTTTTGTCGACTTCATCTCTCTTGGACTGGTGTTCTCTTTTCCCCCGCGCGCGCCTCTCTCTCTCTCCTCTCCTCTCTCCTCTCTCTCTCTCTCTCTCTCTCTCTCTCTCTCTCTTCTCTCTCTCTCTCTCTCTCTCTCTCTCTCTCTCTCTCCTCTCTCTCTCTCTCTCTCTGTGTGTGTGTGTGTGTGTGTGTGTGTGTGTGTCTGTGTGTGTGTGTGTGTCCATACTCCCTCTCCCCCCCCCACCCTCTGTGTGTGTGCGTGTGTGCGTCTGTCTCTCTCTCTCTCTCTCCCCCCCCCTCTCTCTCCTCTTCTCTCTTCTCTGTGTGTGTGTGTGTGTGTGTGTATGAGTGTGTGAGTGTTTGTGTGTATGAGTGTGTGTGTGTGTGTATGAGTGTGTGTGTGTGTGTGTGTGTGTGTGTGTGGTGTGCACACGCGCCTCTGCGTCCCCAGCTTCAAGTTTCTGTTGGGGGGTGGGGGTGTTGGGGAAATGATGGCAGTGAAAGCGTCGTCTCCTCTACGGACACCCTCCTCTGTCATTCGAAGGTATGTAGTTGGTGACTGAATCTTCGTGTTTTTGTTCTGAACGCCGACCACGTTGGTCCGAAGTTGAGTTTTTCCTTGTGAGTCGCCATGCCCGACCCATGTGAGGGCAGCGAAGGTGACACACTGTGGAACGCCCATCCAGCAGAGAATGTCCTCAGGCCGTTATGAGAGAGTACAGTCACAGGGTTTAGGATCGCAGACCTGGATATACCACTATCAGAAATCCTGCTTTCGGTACTGAGGCCTCTGTGTGGGAGGAGTGCGTTGGTGCCCCTGCGTCGCAATGCACATGGGTTCAAATCCCGTCCACTTCACCTAGTCAGGTTGTTTGTGCCCCACCGATAGTACTATTGACTCGAATGGAGCAAGTCCATGCGGAGCACGCTGACACGTTCATCGGGGTACCGCAGGTGAGGTACCCCTTTAGCTGGGGCAAAGGCATCCACACCCTCCCTCTCGTTGCAGTGGTGGGCTTGATGGCATCTGCCCTAGTTTCCCGCCAGGCCCCGGACGCTGTGCGGTCGGCGGTCGTCGGGGTCTCCGCCTCCCTGTTGTCATTCCTCTTCGCTTGTGCCCTGCCCGGCCTGCTTGGCCACCTACGTGTCTTTCTATCAGGTCAGTCTCCCTGTCTCCTCCCTACGCTCAGACTGCCTGCGTGCATTTTACGCGCGTGTTCGGGGTGGGGTGGGGTTGATTTGGGGTGGGGGAGGAGGGGGCGATGCATGTGTGCGCACGCGTCTGTGTGTGTTGTGATGTGTGTGCATGTTGCGGTGTGTGTACGTTTGTGTTTGTGTGTGTGTGTGTGAGAGAGAGAGAGAGAGGAGGGACAGACGGGAGGAGAGAGAGGAGAGAGGAGGAGAGGAGGGGAGAGAGGAGAGAGGAGGGGGGGGGGGGGGAGTGTGTGGACGGGGGGGGTGGGGGTGTAGTGTGTGTGGGGGTGGTGTGGGTGTGTGGTGGGGGGGGGGGTGTGGGTCTCGGCAATGCTGCCACCAGGGCTTACTTTTGTAGCATAAGGGCAACACGGGCTCCCCCTGTGGCGCACTGCTTGGATTTGGAGCTTCTCCACGTCTGGAAACCCTACAAAAGGTTCTGCCATGGGACTGCTGACGGTACCCCTGCTAACGAGCAGGGAAGCCGCTGGCTTGGTTCAGCAGCCTGCCAAAAGCGTACCTCATGTACGGCCCAGCCAGCTTGGCGGGACTGCTGCTGCCATTTGCGGTACTGCCGCTGTCCGCACTGGGCGGTCTCACCCAGCGGGCGCGGGCATTCGCAACGGTAAGGCGGTACTGTCTGCTGTGATGACTCATGCGGGCGCCCGCAGTGCCTTTGGCCCCGCTGTATGGGCCTTCTCCTCCTTGGCTTCCCTCCTCGTGTCAACTGAGGTACGGCACTTTGTACTGCACTTTTGTGCTGCACATTTGTACTGCATCTTGTTAGTAATATGTGATTCAAGATTGGGGTCCTAGCTTCGCGTCAAGGCCCCTCCCTGCCAGCCTCCTCCCCTTGACATGCCCTACCTTACGCTCCTTACGCGTGCGAACCCCCCCCCCCTCTCTCTGTGCATGCATGTGTGTGTGTGTGTGTGTGTGTGAGAAAGAGAAAGAGAGAGAGAGAGAGAGAGAGAGAGAGAGAGAGAGAGAGAGAGAAGGAGAGAGAGGAGAGGAGAGAGAGAGAGAGAGAGAGAGAGAGAAAGAGAGAGAGGGGGGGGAGGAGGGAGGGAGCGAGGGAGGGAGAGAGAGGGGGGGGAGGAGAGAGAGAGAGAGAGAGACAGACAGAGAGAGAAAGAGAAGAGAGAGAGAGAGAGAGGAGAGAGAGAGAGAGAGAGAGAGAGAGAGAGAGAGGAAGAGAGGAGAGAGGGAAGAGAGAGAGAGAGAGCGAGCGAGAGCCAACAAGCATTTTTGCTGCTTGTAGTGTGTGTCATGCAAGATCTTTGCTGGGCACAGCCAATTTCTTAGGCAGGCAGGCAGGCAGGCTGGCCTTTACAATTGAATAGCCAGGCAGGCAGTCTTTATTATATGAACACCCAGGCAGGCAGTCTCTCCAACTTGAATAGACAACACCGCAGTGTCGTCCGCGCCCGGAGTTTTCTTTAAATGGCAAGAACCTGCTTCTTCGCAGCCTGGAAAGCACGATGTCAAGGTCGCAAACGCGCAGGCTTTATCCTTATAGAAGCCTTGCGAGAGGCAGGGAGGCACTTCTGCAGGACAAGGCGATCCCCGCTCCCCCTCCTGGTCTCCCCAGACAACATTGGTGCAGTCCCCAGGGTGGAGCCCCCAGGGGATCCGGGGTGGGGGATGCAGGGACCTCTCCAGGTGGCATGGGGGTTGCTGTGCGCGGCACCGGCAGTCC
>KV908446.1:217500-225000 GCA_002005505.1 Botryococcus braunii
AGGCCAACTGGGGTTACTCAGATATTAGGGGCCCATTGAAACACGAAAGCATGATGGCCCAAGGCCAGTAGACTTCGAATTTTGCACTTTCCCGAGCGGCCTCTCTCACAGCAACGAACTTTGCGTTCCTCACTCCGGCCCCGCATTGGGTGAGCACGCACGCTCTCCCTCCCTCCTGCTCCTGCGCACGTGCACGTTGTATGTCTGCAAGCGCTCGCTCTCGTATGTGTGTGTACGCGTGTGCGCGCGCTTGCCTTCGCATGCATGTATGCCGTGCGTGGAGGCGCTCGGGCATATGCACATGCGCACATATCCAAACAAACCCCCCGGGCGGGGGGGGGGTGTGGGGGAGAGTACAAGGTGGGCTACTATAATTGGAAGGGGGATCATGCACAAGCGTTGTGAACCGTATATCACGTCTGTGATTCGAAAATTTGCAAAGAAGGGCGAAAAGCCCAGCCCCTGGGCTTATCATCATGTAGGATACATGGTTTGGTGTTGAGATAAGCTTCACGTGTCATGTAAAGCACCCACGTGTGCTGCAAAGCCACTGTGGAACTGGGAACTCCAGCGAGGTTGAATTGGTGTGGCTTATTTGGCACAAATTTCTTCCCTTTCGGGTCAGGATGGCCCCGATTCTGGCAAACTTCGGAATGAAATGTGACCTCGCTGGTGTTTCCCGTGGAAGGCATTGTTGCACACCCCTTCGGAACCACGATAGGAACGGAGCAAAACTCATCGTGACTTCCATCCTCTACGACGTCTGCGCAGCAGAACATGACGCCCGACTGCAACACCGAACCAGTAACAAGCAAGAGCAGGACTGCAGTGACATGCGAGATGCAGCAACGCACATTTCGTGCCATGACGGTCAGGGTGCTGTTACAAGCATGGCCAATCTTCCCATCCCACTCGTGCATAACACAAAATACGCATCGCGAGGTGCAAGTAATGATGCAAATACAGAAAATGCAAGCACAGCGCCCCATCCATGCTTCCAGGGCGCCCTGGTCAGGGCCCGTCAGGGGATTTTGTAGTCAGCTCTCACGTACATTCAGTAAGCCAATCCCCCTGCTCTCGAAACGGCAACCAGCATGTGTTTTTAATGCTTTTCAATAAGCATACACGGCGTTGCTCTTCCCCCAAAACCCCTATCCAGCCCTGCCCCAAGGAGCTGAGCTTATCGGGCCTCACCAACAATGTGGACCAAGGGGAGCGCCATCTCACGCTATCAATTCCAAATTCTACAATGTCAAAGTTTTTGGTACATGACGGCCACCTCACGACACGGCCGCCCCTGGTAGAGCAGCCATATGTACTGGACTTTTCACACCAGGGCCGTCCCTGATATTGGAACCGTTTGTACTGCACCTTGTACTGCACCTCTCACACTAGGGCCGTCCTCGGCATTCTAGCCAGTTGTACTGCACTTCCTCTGCTGCCCAAGAAATCAAACAGCAGCAAAGTTCACCACATTGCGACATGTTCCACAAATTCTAGCATGGGTTCGCCAAACGCAACGCCTTAACTGACCGACGTGGAAGCCTAAGCTACTGCCATGTGGCAGTGAGGTACAAGGTTAGGGAGTTCATGCAACCCTGGCCCTGAAGCAACGCGTCATCAAGTGTTGAAGCTCCGTTCTTTTTTGGATCTCTCACTGTACTCACTCTCACTGATACTTTCATTCTTTCGCCCCCAGGGGTGTGGACAGGAAAAAACCCCCGGGCTTCCTCATATGACAGGCTGAACTCACTACCCAACCAAACCAGGATTCAATTTTCTTGTGGGCAGCGCAGTTCTGCCCACGTCCCTGATTCTGATGCTCCTGACGTGACACGCACGTGAAAACGCCGCAAAGTAATGCTGGGGTCCTACTATATAGGGAAGGACAAGGCTCCGACCCACATACAGTGACTACTTCCCGGACATGCACATGAGAAGGCCCAATCTAGAGGTGGGTTCCACAATAAACAGCAAAGGCCCAGACAAGACCCACGAAATTTGTCTTCTCATGCGACTCAGCTTCACTCACCTGGAACATGGCAGCTACTTAAAAAGATGCCTTTTCCTTCTACCTGACGTCGCTGCTTCCCTTTTAACCACGATCGTCACGTCACTGTAACTCTCCGCCACGTTTTAAATCTACATCACGTGACTGCTGCTTCTGAAAGTGTTACATTGCACGGACGTCACTTCACACAGCCTGCTTTTACCTTTTTACTGACCACCGAACGCCACAAGGATCAGTACGCCGTTACACTTCACATCAAAGGATCGGTAACGCCTGCAATGGTACACGTCCCAGGAAAGACAGGGTTACCCCCATCACATTTAGAATAAAGAGACATTTGCACTTTGTCATCGTGCGGCTGCGGGCCATGCCGGCAACATTACCAGCGGACCCTGCCTTCTAGGAATCCTCAGAAGAAAGGGCTCTCCCCCACAGGAGAAATGGGTACGACGTACAGCTTCAAAAAAGATCTGAAAAAACGGGGGGAGACCGGTTCAGGCCAGCCCTTTGAGCAAACGGCTAGGATGTACTTCACGCCCCTCATTTCTAGAGGGAGTACATGCACGCCGTCCCCTTCACTTGCAACTCCCGCTTGCCAACACAAGTGCCTGGTCACCAGGCGAGCAACAGAGACGTCCGCATGCGGCACTGCTCTGCCCTGCGAGTGCCCCATGGAGCCACGTGTTTGTTCACTTTCATCTGCTCAACATTTCCAAACAGCCAAACACAGTGACCAAACACAGTGACCAAGCTTTCCCTTTAAAGGTATCCCGGGTCCACGACGCACATGCCTCCAAGGGCTTGCGGGTTTGCAAATGTGCAGTCCTGTCCACGCCCGTCTACATTTGGTGCACGTGCCAGGCACAAACATGGAAGCCATGTTGCCTCCAGGGGCCTGCACAACATTTGTCGCACTGGGCCGAGAATGGAAACCTGGATTCCGATCCCGAACACCACAGGGCCCTGAACACCGGGCACCCCCGAACGCCGTAGGGACGACAAACACCGAGGGACCCTGGATGCCGAAGGGACCCCGGATACCTTAGGGACCCCGAAAACCGTAGGGACCCCAAAAAGCCATAGGGACCCCCAAAACCGAAGGGACCCCAAAAAAGGCATAGGGACCCCGAAAACCGTGGGTACCCCAAAAAGCCATAGGTACCCCGAACGCCGTAGGGACCCTGAAAAGTAGGGACACCAAACGCCGAGGCAAAAGCGGGTTCCATTGAGTACCCACAAACCGCCAGCTTTCGATTCGTGGAGAACCCGCAGCGACATTGCATCTGTCATGCCCCACAAAACAAGTCGAATTCGATTCCTTTGAAGGAACCCAAAATCGAGTTCTAATTCCTTCGAAGCAATCAATATCGTGCCTGACTGCCAAAGTTGCCAGAGCTCAAGCAAGGGGCCTTCTGTCAAAAAATGGCAAGCCAACCAAAATGAATGTCCCCAGTGTGGCAGATTCTCGTCTCTCAATCCATCAGGCACACGTGGGCAATCAGCAGTACACACCAGGCACGAAGCAGCCAGGGTCCTCCGCCATCACGTGGTGTGAGACAGGGGCAGGAAAGCTCTCAGTCTTTTCCGCCACGGAGGGAGTGGTTGAACCCAAAAGAAGTGGGGTGGGGTGGGGTGGGGTTTGATTTCCTCTTCTTGTAATCAGAAAACCCAAAACAAGTGAAAGGGGCTGCGTTGCATGGCTTCGCGTGACATAAATTCGAGGAGCATGCACGGCCGACGCCGGGAACTCCGACGAGGGCACAATTAGGGGAGAATTTTTGACACATTTCACTCGGGAATTGACCCGACCGGAATGATCCTGTCCGACTCTGAGAAGAAGTTGGACCGAAATCCACCAATCGTCGACCTTTGGACCCGGAACCCTTCAAAAGTCGACCTCATTGGAATCCCTTAAAAAAAGCTGCGAGCCAAAAGTCGATCTCAGTGGACTTCCCACACTTGTACGATGTCGATACAAAAAAGACAGACCGGTACGAGCCGGATCCAATGGATATGATATATATTCACTTTTCTCTCTAATGGATGATGGGGCTGGACACACGATTTGCATCCACAAAGGAATAGACACATGTAAGATGACAAGTAGGGCTAGATCCTCCAATAATGCCTACGGATCAGATCCCTGATTTGGGCTGGGCCCAGCCCTAACGGCTGAAGACGGGCAAGAGGTATTGTAACTCTTCAACCAGCGCCCCTTTGCGCATGCTATTCCCTCCTCGTGCGTAAGGAAATGGCCTCCTCGTGCTGGGGGAAATGCCAGCCCCGCAGAGAGAGAGACTCGCACCTGTGAGATGGAGGTTTGCTGGAGAAACCCCGCCGTACAACGACATGCGAAAGATATTGTGTCGCCGGCTGTACACTTTCCCAAGCTTATAAGCCGACCCAGGGCTTTGTGGTCTCTGGTCATAAGTCGCTCCTAAGAAGAGCATGTTGCTCAAATAAGCAAATTGTCTTTGCTTGCAAGCAACGACAAAAGGGAGCCTTTTCTGGGCAAAGAGAGAATCGCCCGCTCGCCGGATACCGCACAGTTAAACCTAACAACGAACCCCGCCCCCTCTCCCCCCGGGGGGCGGTCCCAGGCTTTGTGGTACAAACGTGGCACAACCACAACTCAGAAGTTTGCTACCTCAAATGCTTGACTGGGAACTCCCGCGAGATCACATTTCAGCCCGAAATCTGCCACGATCGGGACTGTCCCGACACGAAAGGAAGAAATTTGCGCTGAAAATCCACACAAATTCGACCTCGCGGGAGTTCCCACCTGGCCCTGGGGATGTCATCGGCGGGCTAAAACGCTCCTGGACCGGCGCAGAGGGCCCCGCTTACGACATCCCCTCTCTGAAGATCGTTCTGTCGCGTCACGCATTTCGCCCGCATTGCCTACGACCTGGAAAACCTCTGGCGACTCACAAGCCCGAGCCCAGGTTGCGCCCCACCTCGCTGCAGGCTCACAGCCACGGGCGGCGACATGTACAGCCCTGGTGCGCTTTCAACAAGGAGCATTTTTTGAATTAAAAAACGCTCCATACGTTTTTTTACGGACGCTCCTGGGTGGGCTCGAGCCTGCTCGTGGCAGGCGGTTTTCAGGTGGCTAGCAACAATGGTTTTGAGACCGAGCAGGGCCTCTAAGGAAGCTAGAGAAGGACCCAACAACCCACTATTGCCCTCACGGGGTTGCGGCAATTGCACAACCCCCCCCCCCCCCCCGGGAAAAAAACCCTCACGTGATTCAAGAGCAGCTTGAGAAGAAGGAAAACAGCGGCGCCCCCATCCTCGTGAGAGGAGGGGGAAGGAACGGCATGCGACGCCGTCGACGATGATGTGCGATAATACAGACTATCACACCCGATGGTTGGTTCATGTGCTGGTTGAGTTCTGGGTCTCAAGGGCTTGTCACGTTCCAAAAGGGAGCTCAATAGTCCCCGACGGCCTCCCTATACCTACCCCTATCGCCTAGTATAGCCCTCTCAAGGGACAAACAGCTTGATCAGGCAAGCTGTCACGCCTCTTCAAAAGCCAGCCGGAGCATTACGGATGTACATTAAGGTACAGAGTGACTAAAAAACCTAGATCTCGCATGAGCACAGCGGGAGGCGGGCCTGGCTCCATGAGAAAAAACCCGCAGGACTAAGGGCTCCGAGCCCGGTCCCGTGACACACTAAAACAGTACCACAAGGCTCCTCCCTTGGGTGCGCACTGGTTCCTCGACACATACAACAGTCCCCATCCCCCCAACCCCATGTGTGCACTGGTTCCTAGACACATACAACACAACAGTACCCATCCCCCCGCCCCTTGGGTGTGCACTGGCCCCTGGACACATCCGACACTGCCGCACGCTCCCTCGTGGAAAACAGCCCCACAGCATATCTCATTAACAACGATGCCGGATGCATCAACCGCTTCGACCTGGCGAAAATGGATGTTGACGACAGCGCCGCACCCTAGAGGACGCACACCCGAAGTACATGTTTCTGTACATCTTGGAGCAGAGATAGCGCTATTCCAGCCCTGAAGGCAATGCGCATGTGCGCACTTGACCAGGCCAAAGTGGGCTTTTAGGATGTACAGCCGACACACATGGGAATGTACATCCAGTACTGCACAGGCACAATCCCATCCATGGAAAGGTAATGCTCACGCGGCCATTCCACCAGGCCGAGCTCTGAGAGGGCCAGCTCGCATCTTGCCGACAAAATAAATCGGCTTACCCCAGTGCCGCAAAACCTGCGGCAACACCCTCTCACGTCACCAGCGCACCCCGCACCCGCCCGCGTTTCCCGCGGCTAATGCAAAAAGCACGGTGCGTGCGAGTTCACAAACGGAAACGCGTCTCGCCGTGAAGACGCAAGTTCAGCAAAACTTGGAAGACCTGGAGATGATCTGGCGTAGGGGAGGCCCGTCCGAAGGACCTCCCCCGGTCCTGGCCTGCCCAGTGCAATGCAGGAGCCCGCTCGTGAACCCAGGGGCAACATCCTCAATCGCGGCCGGGACCCCGGGTCAGGCCCTCACAGGCCTAGCCGCCGTTGCGGCCCCCCGAGTCCCTGTGATCTCTAAGCAAACTGCTTCAAAACCGACGACTCCTTGTAAGGCCCTGTGCTTACAGCCTGCACGTCAACAGCCTTCCCGGGCATGTGCACACACCATGGCCGCTCCCCCCCGACGGGGGTTTGAGGAGCGGAGATCGTGGGAGGGAGGCTCAGGATGCGGATGACGCGCCAAGGACGGTACGATGGTGTGTACAGCCCAGGAGCGTCAGAAGTGTGCAGGTACGATTGCGTGTACAGCCCGGGAGGCCGTCAGGGTGTTGCCGTCGTGTGCTTCATTTGTCGAGGCAGGCGTCCGGGCGGTGAAGGTACGGCGGGATGTACAGTCCGAAAGCCGTTCAAGGAGTTTGCTCTCACATGCCTCGTTTTGTCGTGGCGGGCGTCCGGGCGGTGAAGGTAGAGCGCGGAATGTACAGCCTGAGAGCTGTGGCGGTTGCGGTTTGTGCGCAACCGCCACAGCGGGAGGTATCTGGGAAGTGAAGGTATAACGGAATGTACAGCCTGATGGCAGGTTTCTTCGGGTCATCACGCATCACTTGTGGTGACAGAGGTCCGGGCAGTGAAGGTACAGCGCGGTCCTCACGCATCCCTTGTGGTGACAGAGGTCCGGGCAGTGAAGGTACAGCGCGTCCTCACGCATCACTTGTGGTGGCAGACATCTGGGCAGTGAAGGTACAGCTTGGACTCCTCGAAGACGAACCAGGATATGGAGGCTGCTGGCGCCACTTTGGCCAAGTTCATCCCAAACCCCTGCGCTGCCCGCCCCCTGCCTCAAGCCCTGGCAATCCTGTGGCTGGAGCGATCACGTGCACCTCCGACAAGGCGCGAGCGAATTTCCAGCTGGCTGATTTTGCGTGTATTGGCTGAATTTGGACGATAAGGATAAGATTGCACGCAGAGGTACGCACGGTAGATGGCCCT
>KV908446.1:243872-248872 GCA_002005505.1 Botryococcus braunii
TGAGAAAGAAATCTGGACATAATCTTGTGTACAATTTATATGATGGCTATTGTTAAGCATTCAAGCCCTATAAGTTTGTGCAATGCAGTCTCGATATTGCCCTGATTTTCCTTGCACGTTTAAACTCTGCATTTGCGAGACCTCAAGCGCAAGAGAGTTTGTCGGATTAGGTGGTCAATCACTTCTGAGCACTTTAACAAAAGGGATCCCTCCCTTCCGGAAATAAATGACTAATTTTGAGATAATAGTTTTTGGTGAAGATAAATGATCAACATGTTACCTAAGCTCAGGGTGAATAAGGTTGGTACCATATAAATTTGGAGGTAGGGTTCGAGTGTACTATCATAGCACACGCGGGGCTTACAATACATAATCCAATTGATATCATAATCTATTGTGTTCAGTTTTGTCTTGTAATAAAGTTTCCGTGTCCGGAGCTCTTCCCCATATATGGGGGGATGCATGTAATCCCGATGGTTCCCACATGACTCTAATATCAGCCTCCGTCCCCGGAAAGAAAGAACCTCTCTAATATTCGTCCTGCCCGTTAATGAGAATGACAGCATAGGGGATACATGCATGGTGGCCTGGCCATGTATCGATAAATGGCCAGGCCCGTTGTTTTGACATGTGGCGGGTTTGTAAAACCGTTGAGTTGCAGCGAGCAGCCGGGGTACAGTACCAAACAGGCTTGTTCGGCGCTGGAATGAGCAACAGGAAGTCATGTATATACCCTCAGTCACATACCCTCGAGGGTTCTTGCCGCCTACCTTGGCAGCGCACTTACGGGCCGTACTTCCTTAGGAAAAGGAGGATGGGGGCGAGAGCCCTAAACCTTCACCCCAGAACTCCCGGCAATTTGAACCCGTGGCGCAATTTGAAGCCGGCTGTAGCCTTTTCCCACCGACCCCCTGGTTGCTAGTGATAGCTCGACTAGTAAGATATATCCTTATATAACCTTGAAAAACCTGGAAGGAGAATGTCAAATGGTCCCCAGACATACATGTACATGCGCGCCCCCTTCTCTCCCAACACATCCACCATGTCCGTATATTTATGCAGCACACTCCAAACACCCCTACTCAAAACAAGTATGAGCGACATTCAGAAGGGCGGTGCTTCCTTAAGAAAAGGAAGATGGGTGCGAGAGCCCTAAACCCCTGGTGCCGTATGTTCCTACAGGAGAAGGAAGCACCACTCCCTGTCCTATGTAAATGCAAATACACACGCTCTATTTGACCCTATTCACACATACCAGCATCATTGTACTTACAAACTGATGATGCCACATGTGTGAACATGTCTGTACAGAAGATATCCCCCTGATGATACCTCAAGATACCAGCACCAATATACTTGCAAGTATATTGGTGCAATTGCAAACTGATGATACTTACACATATGGGAACCACCACAAGAACCACCGGCGGTACCGTTATATATAACGGGGGTACACACGGTGGTACATACATACATGGAGTATATACGTACCATGGTATATAGTCCATATATGTACGGTGGTATATACTCCATATATGTACGGTGGTATATACTCCATGCTCTAGAGATCTGTTCACATTTGTTACATCAGTGGTAAGCTTACGGTGGTACGGTGGTATATGGAGTATATACCACCGTACACCACCTTAAGGCGGATGAAAAGGTGTGCAACTGGTAAGGCAGATAAGACCACATTACCCCACGCGCCCTCATAACCGTCACCACCCACATAACCGTCACCAACTACCATCTGCAGCGTCATGCACACCCTTACCACATGCCAGCCACAAAAGAAGCACCAACACACCGTCATCAAGCACACGCAAAACAAATTGGTTTTGCGTGTGCTTGATGACGGTGTGTGGGTGCTAATTTTGGTGACGGTGTGTCGGTGCTTCTTTTGCAAATAGCACCCCACGTTTTGCCTACCCGCCACACGCCATGCAAAAGAGACGTGCCTCCATCACGTGCGAGGACTTCAGCCGCGTGCTTCACAAACAGGAAACTGCACCCCGCGCACACACGCCTCCCCCTTCCTATGTAAGCCGTGTGCACTCCTGCTTGAAAATGCCAAAGCCCACTGGCACGCGCACAACCCCGCCGTGTACACCCACCCCACGCGCCACAGCACGTCCCTCGCACCATATGGTAAGAATCAGCGCACTCCCTCACAGAGCCCTTACAACAGTTTTTCAGTGAGAAGAACAACCCTGCCGTGTGGAATAGTGGACGGACATCAAAGGGATCCCCACAGTATCGAGGCAGGGTCAGCGCGGTCTGCGTGGACTGGGAGGACCACAAGTCGTGGTTCACGAGCCGCCGGCAGGCTTGCAGTAGGCTGAAGGTGTTAACTTCGCCAGTAGGCAGAGCCTGCGGCAGAGGGGTACCCCTCTGGCGCCACCAGTGGGCCACCACGGGCTGCGAGCAGGGTACAACACACCGTGCAGGTACCATACGGGGATGGGGCTTGGCACACGGGGCCCGCAAAATATCTGAAAAGGCAGTTGGGCACCGCGCACGTTTTGCAACGTTACAGCGGTCGTTCTACGCCTTATCTGCAAGGGAAACCCGCGCCTTATCTGCAAGGGACAGTCGGGTTCCCCGCAAATAAATAGGGGGCCCGGGCTGGCAAGGTCGTGTACGGGGATGGAAAAGAGCCCTAAACAAGATCCTTCGGTTCCCTTTGCCCCCTTTCCCCTCACCCCTCCTCCATGTCCTCCCCTATTGCATCCCCTATTGCCTCCCCCCCCTCCCTCTCTCTCTCTCTCTCTCTCTCTCTCTCTCTCTCTCTCTCTCTCTCTCTCTCTCTCTCTCTCTCTCTCTCTCTCTCTCTCTCTATCTCTCCCTCTCCCTCTCTCCCTCCCTCCCTCCCTCCCTCCCTCCCTCCCTGCTGTAGTCAAAGTGTTTTGTGGTGAAGCACATGACAAAACTCCCCGGTTTCCGTTTATAGAGCATGATTAGATTGTCTCTAGCATCTACAGTGTAGATTCTACACTTCGTTCTATCTACACGTCAGACTCTGAGCCCCAAATGTTTAACGCGTGCGGACGCAATTTGGCTCACCCGCACGTTTCCTCCTAGGGTAAGCGCCGCTAGGTGGAGTACCTTGCGCAAAACCCGCCGGTAGTTGGAACAGTGATAACAATTTCAAACACACCGATCTGTAACAAGCTCCGTTCCTTTTTGTCGCACCTTCTTTCTGGTGTTATACTTTGTCTGGGCGCAAATATACCGGTGTGAACGACACAAGTCCAACCATACGACGGCAAACCTTCTTGTTGTCAGGATAATTGGTTCCTCTACAGCCAACACAAGGCTGTCTTATCTGACTTAGTTGTTGAAATACTTTGGAATGGTCGTTAACA
Organism: Botryococcus braunii; assembly: GCA_002005505.1. NCBI lineage: Eukaryota > Viridiplantae > Chlorophyta > Trebouxiophyceae > Botryococcus > Botryococcus braunii. The sequence goes on from KV908446.1 coordinate 247,238, forward strand.
ACCAATATCGTTAAACGCCTGGACTTCACCACGAAGTGCCTTGTTCTCGACCAGACAGACTGCTGCTCTCAGAAGACAGTGTTTGACCTCATGTACTTCCTAGGAATACTTTTGGAATATCCTATCAACTTCCTGAGCAGCCTCCTGGCAGTTTTCGGCCCCTTTCTCTTCTTCTTAAGAAGAAGCTTCTTCAGATTCTTTGTCGTTCGAGCCCGCAACCAAAAGCCAACTGCTCCACGAGATTGCGACCAAGAGCCAATCACTCAACAAGACGTGCAGCTTCATGTCCAGGACAAGGTAGCTCCCATTCGAACTATCAAACAGGGTTTTCAAGATGGACTTACAGCTGCGCAACTCTTCCCCTGTTCCCCTGTTGTACGTTAAAGTGTTGTATCAGTGTGGATCCATTTTCAGGGTGTTACCTTCAACTGTTGGAGGTGACCTCAAGAGGTTGGGTGTCTCTCATTTAATTAGGGGCAGGAACGAGGCACACACTTGAAAGAGTTTTGTAGTCCTGAAATATCAACTTTTATGGTTTAAGAAACAAACATGGCCAACTGGGACTCTGTCCAAACAGAGGTTCAAGTGTTTCTTCTGGTCCGAAAATGCATATGAATTACGGGAATGCCTTGAAAAGTTTGTTTGGGATCCCCCAGCGCGCGCGCGCGCGCGCGCGCGCGTGTGTGTGTATGTGTGTGTGTGCGCGCGCGCGCGCGGGGGCGCGCAAATGCGTCGTTTGGGGGGAAGGGGGCTATGTATATATACTGGTGTATCGATGAAGGCTAGTATGCTACCAACCGACAAAAGCCTCCGAGTGTATGCTTATGGGATTGGTACCACATCTGTGGTTCGAACCTCTGAAGGATCCTCGCAAATGTTTGGTTATAGTTATTCCGAAGGCGGCAATGTTCCTATGCCCGGGATTCTCTTTGATGCCTTGACAATGGGTTGCAGCCATTGGCGAAGCTTTTGAAGGCGTTGCTAGACAAACGGGAAGAAGAAGCAAAGCTCGCGTGGCAGGACACGTTATTGGAAGACGAGGAGAGGATCAGAGCATTCAAACATGCAGTTCTTTTTGGCCGGCACCCCATCGCCGCATGGATGTTGAAGCATTCGAAGTTCTCAATGAAATACACAACAGAAGCGCTTCAATTCTATCTACATCACTTTCCCGCCTATAAGTTTGAGGGTTGGCTTTTCAGTGAAAATCCGTCTGAGGAAGTTCTGCGGGCAGCCATTCACATTCGTGCTCCGTTTATAAATATGAGCAAGCTCTGTGAAGCCCTCTTGATCAAAGGAGGCTCGGCATTGGCATCATTTGCTGTTGAAAATGGCTATCGCTTGAAACTTCCCCCTGGCCCTTCCTTTACCGCTGAAGCAGTCGACGAGAAATTCATCCGCACCATGGAAGCTCACGGCTTGCGCACCGAAGGCTTCAAAATGGTTCTTTCTACGAAGACCAAAGACCTGCCAATGCTCCAGCTTTCCATGCCGGATATGGATTGTTGCCTCCGTGAGTGCGAAACCAGCCTGTTCTCTGCTCTGGCTGCTGGCTGGGTTGACGGCGCGAAAGTCCTGCAGAAGCAGCTGCAGCAGCTATACAGCCATATATGTAGCAAGCACTGTCAGTGCCAC
>KV908446.1:259338-261838 GCA_002005505.1 Botryococcus braunii
TGGACTCTCCCCCCCCCCCCCTTTTCCTCCCTCCCTCGGTCCGTGCGAGTGTGTGTGTGTGTGTGTGTCTGTGTGTGTGTGTGTGTGTGTGTGTGTGTGTGTGTGTGTGTGTGTGTGTGTGTGTGTACACGCGCGCGCGCGCATGCGTACACACACCTCACCGTTGTCCTACCGTCTTTTTCCGACCCGTGGATTTACGGCTTTGCGCCACGACATTCTGAACAAAAAGGGGCGGGGGGGTTCCTAAAGAAACTGCGAATTGATGAGCCACTTCCATTACAAGCACTCTCCGAAACAAGTTCGAATGCCATCGAGGGCGAACAACAGCCAAGCTAACCACGAAAGCCAAGCCCACACAGTGGCGGGTAATGACGTGCAGGGCGGATGCTGTAGCTCAAAACAAAAAGGCTGCCCGGCGACTAAACAAGGCAGCTCACCCCTGATTAATGCGAGCTAGCTGGTCGTGCGAGTCGTGCCATATCTTTCAGGGTGGGAGGTGGGGGGAGCCAGGCAGTCGCCCGAAAATAACGGTCCCGACCCACTTCACTTTTCATTTACAATTAAGAGTGAAGCTTTTCATTTGCCATCTCCCCCACCCAGGAGGGCAGGTTTCAATGGAGCAAAACGTAAAGCCTCCTGGGCCTTCCACCCCAATCATCCAAAGCAGAAGATTGGTCTAACTGTCTCCACGCCGACCAGCACGTAAAATGACTTCCAAAGCACAAGCACGCCTCTCAAGCTCCTTTTTGAATTTTAAGCAAAAGATTCGCCCCTTCATGAGAACACGCGCCACCCATCGATGCATGGCCTGCTACCACTTCATCCGAGTGAACAACAAACGAGAAAGGGGTTATGGAGTCTACTGGGGTTGGCTACAATGCTGCATCTACTATCTACCTACCAGCTACTTCAGGTCTCATGCAAACAAAGTTGCAGAAGCACAAGGGCATGGCCCCTGTGGTACGGCCAGATGCTTTCCTCTTAGTCAGATGCTATCTAATGCCGCCACCAAGCATGTCCTGCCTCTGACCGCAGTAATGCCCCTCGCTCAGGGCCTGCAGTACACGTCAACTCAACTGATCATAACTCATAAGCAAGGCAGGCTGTACGGCATCAGAAAGCCGATCCAAGAAGAGGAAACTCCTCGCGTGCGGTGCGGGTGTGAGTGCCATCTATATCTGGGCACACAGACGCTGCAAAAAGGCGTCTCAGAAATCGGCAAGAGTGTGACGCTGCGAGTAGCTGTCCCAGGTGTGCAAACCTCATGCTGGGCGTCAAATCTAACAATACAGCCTCTTCAAAATTGGTAAGACCCGGTTGAAAAGTTGCGCAAGACGATGCTACAGAACCGCCAATGGGCAAGCGGCACATCCGTCATGCCCCCCTCAACAGGACCTTTCAAAGTGGGTGTTGTAACCTTGACGGGAAAGACTCGAATTTCATCCCATCTGAAGCAATATAAAGAGCCTTAGCTCGAACCCATCGACACACGACGCCTGGTAACTCACTTCTGAAGACATAACGCGGGCCCACCTTTTGTTAACGGGGGGAAGGGGCTAACGGGACCAATGTCATGTCAGAGGCGGGCGTGGTTGCTTTTGTTAGATGCACGTACAGGGGTCAGTCAGCCACCCAGGCTTGACCTTTACGTGGGGAAACAATAAGTTGGGCGTCCTGGGTAACCCCAGCTCTCTGTGGGGACCCATGCTAAGAAAACTTTGGGATGAACCCAAAAAATGAAAAAAAAAAAAAAAAAAAAAACCTTCAGCAGCCTGCCCACATCCCTCGGACAACTCCCCCGATATGTGGAGAGGGTTCCACATGTCACAAAGTAGGGAGGGCGCTGGGATTTGAGCCTCTGAACTGCCACAGCGAGCTGGGCAAGGAAGGAGAAACTCAAGAACGAACGGCTACTAGCTCGAAACCCCTGTCCCGTGGATGGCCAATGCCCGACGGTCGCAAGATTTGACAATCGTCTAGTCTCTTGAACAATACTGGATACTACATCTGGGAGCCAAACGAATGTTGATGTTGAATGTACAGTGACACAAGGGAAAGCTGATATCCTTGTAAACCAGATGATTTCATTGTAAAGCTTGGAGGACGACTCTGTGAGGCCCAAGAAAGCCCTGAAGATGTGCTTAATAACAACACTTCAGCAGCAACTTGTCAAGGTACAGAGTCGCTTCCCCGACCAGACAGGGGATCAACAACACGGGCGGAGACAAGCCCTTCGCGGCAAATCACGCAAGAGGCATAACCATATCCACCCCTGTCCTCGTCGTGCGGGACGCCGCAGGTACCAAAACCAATCAAGAGGCACGAAATGCTTCAATACAAAAAATGAAGCATTTCGCTCAGCGGGTCCCCTCCCCCAAAAACAATTGAAAAATGACCAAAACCAACTCTGGACGACTTCAGGGCCAACTGGCGAAAATGTTTATAGGCTTGACGGTGATCAGCTTTCATGACGCACCGCAGATGGCGATCTATCATTTCT
>KV908446.1:266838-277278 GCA_002005505.1 Botryococcus braunii
GCAACATGCACAGAAGCTGGCTTGCTCAACATTTGCAAATCCCGTCGCAAGTCAGAGGCAAAGCAGGAATTCGGTCTGCAATTCCCACATGGGGCTGCTCAACATTTGCAAATCCCGTCGCAAGTCAGAGGCAAAGCAGGAATTCGGTCTGCAACTCCCACATGGGGCTGCTGAACATTTGCAAATCCCGTCACAAGTCAGAGGCAAAGCAGGAATTCGGTCTGCAATCCCCACATGGGGCTGCTGAACATTTGCAAATCCTGTCATATGTCACATATCCAGAGGGTGGATTTGCCCCTTCCTTAAACACAATCCCACATGGAGCTTCCCTACTGACTCGCATTTTCGAATACACATAACGCAAAAACTTACTGCTCGGCCACCACCACCTTTCCAGAACAGTCTCCTGCAGTCCTCAAGTAACTGCGAACACAAAATGTTCACCGCCAACACGGTGAACTGTCGCACACAGACACAACAGGAAATTTCCCACAGATGCTGCATTCAATCCGAATGCAAACTTACAACAATTGAGCAAAGAAGGCATTTGAGGGGAGGTGTGTTTGGAGACTGGCCCTGAACAACGTGTCAGGGGAGGGGAGGGGTTGGCGCACGTCTCCGAACAAAACCAGCATCTTCCAGGACAGTTGCGGACACATTTGCTCCCGCAGCGCTCCCGGGGGGCCCGACCTCCGGCGCTGTGTGGTTATGGTCTTTCACTGCCACAGCATCCAAGCTTCCGTTGCCGTCGAGGTCCAGATCTGCACATATGCCAGCATGTCACGGTACCAGTCTGACACAGCGCAATGAGATTTACCCCGTGAGGACCCGGATGCCAGGCAGGACACATCAAGAGGCTGGGCCTTACTGGCCCAAAGTACGGCGCAACTGCCGGACAGCCAGGAAGAGATGTCTGGACAGGAGGCCAAAACGGGATGCGCGCAGCACGGGGCGGGCAGAGAAAAAGGCAGGCGATGCTCATTGATAGACTGGGTTGAAAAATATGAGGAAACCATGGCAAAAGGTTCTTTAATTTCGAGCAACCGGTCTATGTGACAGCATCTGTAGCCCGACGAGATTAAAGGTATGAGTACTACACTTCTGACAGCATGGCCGGTGGCAACAGCTGTGGGCGCCAGTAGCCTAGGAGGGGCTTCGCCCATGCTCAACCGCTGAAAAGTTGGCATTGCTATCCCACCAGGGACAAAGAGGAGGAGGAGGAAGTGCGTCTGTCCAGTTCCAGCCCAGAGGGCATGGGCCAGATGTGCCAAGACCCCTTGGGGTAGAGTCTAACCAGGCCTCAACCGCAACAACAGGACGGTACAGAGGGTAAAGAAAGAGGACGGGCAGGACTGGAGGAGGATGGCTTGTAAAGGTTGTCAATAGCATGAGTAGCACAATCCGAGGAGGAGGAGGAGTGAAGAGGGGGAACTGGCGGGACGGACTGCCAGACTCGTGCCGGATTCTTGCGGGACCAGACAGGCAGTACAAGCCAGGAGAGGCCCACCAAAGGCAGGTACAGGACTACAACAGCCTGACGGCATTCACCTTAGTCTCACAGAAGAGCATCCCAAAGGCTGAAGATGTGAGCAATGACAAACAGCAATTAAGCACGGTCGCATTGGCTACCAGTATACTTTGTTTCATTTCATTTCATGTCATTTCATTTTATTTTATTTTATTTTGGGGCTGCAAGACAGTGTGGCGCAAGTTTTTAACTTTTCTTTTTTCTTTTTTTTTTGGGGGGGGGGGGGGGGAGTGCAAGTATGTGCTTCCCCAGCAGCAGTATGTCTCGTCGACGTCTTCAAACAGCACGGCAGGCGAGACCATTCCCCCCGGCCGTCTCAAGGTCAAAGGCCCGAGGGGAGAGGGGTACCTGGGAGACCACTTGCGGCCACAATGATGAGCTTCTTTGCTTCCGGAGCCTGCAGGGGGGAGCTGGAGTTGACCCCGGATGGGGGCCCAGGTGGGGAGCTGACCATCCCGTTGGTTGACGGGACGGTAGACGCAAGCGTGGAGGAGGCCTTGGTCTGGGACAAGGGGTTGGCGAGGCTGCTGCCCCCTCCAACTAGCCCAGACGAGCTGCCATCTGCCAACCCTGGTGACTGAGGCGGTGGGGGCGAGCTCTGGGGCGGCGGGCTGAGCAACAAGATGCTTGGACTCTCAGTTGCATTCCCCTCATTGCTGGGGGGCACGTCAAGAAGTACCGCAGAGGGGTCTGGCGGGGCCCCGGGTCCTGGAGGGGGACTGACCAGAAGAGTCCCTGTGCCAGCAACGCCAGCCAGCTTTCTCTTAGATGTACGCAATCTCCAGCCCGCTGAACCACAGCATGCGCGGGCACGCACACGCAGGACACTATCGGCACATGGGTGTACCGTGTGAATGCGCGCGCGAGTAAGGGTGTGTGTGCGTATGGGGGGGGGGTGGGTGGGTGGGTGGGTCGGTGGGTGTGTGTATGTGTGTGTGTGTGTGTGTGTGTGTGTGTGTGTGTGTGTGTGTGCGCGCGCGTGCGTGCGTCTGTGGGTGTGTGTGGGTGTGGGTGTGGGTGTGTTTGTGTGTGTGTGTGTGTGTGTGTGTGTGTGTGTGTGTGTGTGTGTGTGTGTGTGTGTGTGTGTGTGTGTGTGTGTGGGTGTGCGCATGCCTGCATCTGTGTGTGCGACCGCGAATGCGTTGGGGGTTGCAGATGGGGATGGGAGGGGGGGGGGGGAGTTGACCATGATACTTGCAGCAGCACTCAAAAGCACTAAGCTAGCACCGCAAGGTACAATTGACGCGCAAATGCGCTCAAAAGCTGCAACACTGGAAAGAGACATGCGAATCAGGATCGGAGTAGAAATGCGCACCTATGGGTGGTGGGAATGGGGGTAACAACACCACTGGAGGGGAGTCCAATCCAGAACCTGCGAATCCCGAACCCAGCATCTCGCTAAGATCTCAGGCAAGAAACCCAGGACCAAAGGTCCAAAGCTTAGGCGCATAAATAATTATTGTAATAATTATAATAACGTCCTCCCGTGGCCGCGAGGAGAGGAGAGAGAGAGGAGGAAGTCCATACTTCCATAGACACAATTATTTTTCCCAAATTGTAAACCCAATCGGTGGGCCGACCTTTGGGAAGGGGAGCAAGACGACAGTGGCGAGGCGGGAAAGAAGGAGAGGAGATTAAAAAACCCCGAATGCCCAGTATCTGCGCCAACGCTGCACAGTGCTTGCAAAAAGTATAGACAAATGACCTGGAGGAAGGACTGGCCTGGACACACACAAAAGGGGTGGACCCCAATTCTGTCGGACAGGAACCCGAAAGAGCGCCCCGATGCCAAATCCCGAGCCAGGTCCTGGCCAAAATAATTGTAGGCCGCCTCCAACAAGTAAGAGTAGAACACATTTGCAAGCCAATAAAACAAGACTCAACATGTGCTGCCCCGTCGGACAGACAAAGAGCACGCAGTGCCTCATGGCAGGATCCCTTGGAACGATTCCCTGCTCCACCTCCCTACCTACCAAAGAGCATGTCAAAGCACTGGACCGAAGCACAGGAAGGGGGGTAGGCAGCGCCGACGGGGGGGGGGGGGGGTGGAGGGAGGGGGGGTTGGGCAGGCAACCAGGCAAGGCAGGTGTCTGGCCATTCACTCGCTCGCAAGAGGCACGAGCTCTGGAGAGGGTCGTACTTCCTGGTACTGGGGCGCTGGGGGGCCCCAGGGGATCGGTGCCGGCAGGAGGCTCTTGAGACCCCGGCGGGACCTCCGTCGGGTCCCAGGTCGGGGTGATGCCGTCAGGGGGTGGGGGCGGATTTGAAGCATCCGAGGGGCTGTCTACCGGTGGAGGCGGAGGCGACATCTCCACTGCATCGGGAGGGAGCAGATCGCTACTGGGGGGCGGACTTGAAGCATCCGAGGGGCTGTCTACCAGTGGAGGCGGAGGCGACATCTCCACTGCATCCGGAGGGGGCAGAAGGCTACTGGGGGGTGGACTTGATGCATCCGAGGGGCTGTCTACCGGTGGAGGCGGAGGCGACATCTCCACTGCATCCGGAGGGGGCAGAAGGCTACTGGGGGGTGGACTTGAAGCATCCGAGGGGCTGTCTACCGGTGGAGGCCACATCTCCCCTGCATCGGGAGGGGGCAGAAGGCTACTGGGGGGCGGTGACTCAACAAGCGGCGGAGAATTCTCCCAGGGCGGGGGCGGTAACGGGCTCTCCGTGACGACCGGGGACCCTGTCCCAGGCGGGGGCGGGCCGGGAGATGCCGGTACCTCTGGTGGAAGGCTCGGCGAGGGAGGCGGAGGCGAGGGCTGGGTATCCACGGAGGGACCAGCGGGGGGTGGCATTGGAGATGGGGGGTATGAATTATCCGCAGGTGCCGCCGGCTGATAATCTCCACTATCAGGGGGTTGTGGGGGTTGGCCCACAGGCGACGGAACGTCCGGCTGGTTACCGCCGGGGCTGCTCATTGGAGGCGATTGGGAGTCTCCAGCTCCTGGACTCAGAGGGCCCTCTGGTTCAGGCTGGTGCCCAGGAGGAGCCTCAATCTGCGGAGGGGGGCCCCCTGGCGGAAACACCTCGGGATCTGGCGAGAGCGCCGGGCCCTCGGGTGGCGTGCCCGGCAAAGTGTCTTCCGAGGGAGGCGGCGAGGGGGATGGGGAGTCCCCTGAAGGAGGGGGGCTTCCTTCCCAGTTCCCGGACCCATCTGTGCTACTGGGAGGCGGGTATGCGCCGTCAGCGGCTGGAGGAGGCCAGCCCTCATCAGAGCCCGGCCATGGCGGGGGATACCCACCCTCAACGTCAGTCGGAGCGCCGCCCGAATCCCGCGGCGGCGGAGGCGGAGGTTGCAGGGACACATTTCCAGGAACACTCGGACCCAACGGCGCCACCCACGGCGGGGGCGAGGTCCCCTCCAGCAGCGGCGGCGGGCTCCACTCCCCACTGTTGGGCAAGGGGCTCTGCGGCTGCTCTGGGGGTGGTGCGTCGCCCTCCGGCGGCGCCTGGGGAGGGCCTAGCCCCGACGGGGGGAACGGCGGGAGAATCATCCACGGTGGCGGCTCGCCCTCCGTGCCCGGATCAGGGGGTGGTGGAGGGACTTGGCCCGTGCCCGGCGGCGGCTCGGGCGGGGGGCTGCTCTCCGCCGCCGGCGGTGCGTCAGGACTCAGGATGGGAGCGATGGGAAGAGGCGGCGGAGCGGCGAGCGGGGGCTGCCACCAGGGCGGGGGGTATCCGCCAGGTTCCCCGTCAGGCGGCGAATCACCGACCTGCGGGGATGGGACACCAGTCGTGGTGGGCGGGGGAGGGTCCGGCGGGGACGGGCTATCACCCGAGTCCGAGGAGCCCCCGCCTCCCGGACTTCCCCCCACAGGCGGCGGCGGAGGGTAGTCCTCCGTTACCGGTGATGGGGCAATGTCTAGAGGTGGCAGCGGCGGCGTATCCATCGGTGGAGGTGGGCCCGCAGGCACGGGAGGCGAGGGCGGGGCCTCCGGGGGCGGTGCCCTGTCATCCCCGCCTGGAGGAGGCGGCGGCCTGGAGATGAGCAAAGGCGGGGGCGGAGGGCCAAACAGGAGGGGAGGTGGGGCGGGGGCCCACGGCCCGGGTGGGAATTGGCTTATGAAAAATAAGTTACCCATGCCCCAGAGGGAGAACCACTCAGTAGGAGTGCCTTTCCACCACCAGGGAACCTCCAGGGGAGGCGGAGCCCGGCCCACTGTGGGCGGGGGGGAGTTCATGTCCTCAGGGGGTGGAGGAGAGCCCACATGCTCCTGCAATGGTGGGGGAGCAAAGTCCCCTCCGCTTGGGGGCACCGGCGGTGCAGCAGAGTGGCCATCGCTGGGCGACAGGGGAGGCGGCGGAGAGACCGCACCCTCTGGGGGAGGCAGCGTTGAGAAGTCCCCTCCGCTCGGTGGCACTGGAGCAGTGCCGAGTCCAGTGTCGACCGGAGGACTTGCAAGGGATGGTGGAGAAGGGACGGGCGGTGGTGTCAACCCCTCAACAACAGGTGGCGGAGGTGCGTAACCGCCTCCTGTGTCTGGCGGTGGTGGGGAGAGCACCACCGGGGGAGGCGGTGGAGAAGGCCGCTGGACTGGAGATGGGGGCATTACCCCGGAATCGGGAGGGGGTGGCAGAGGCCAGTCGTCCCCACCCCCATCCCCAGATGTTGGGCTGTACTCTGGCGGGGGGCTGCTGAGTCCTGGTCCAGGCTGGAAGGGTGGCGGGGGTGCAGAAACTACCGGAGGGGGCAAGATCGGGGCACCGTCTGGCGGAGGCATCCCCATAGAAGGTGGTGGAATGCCCGGTCCAGAATTTGCATCTCCACCACCCGATGGTGGCACAGGGCCTTGTGCGGGAGCGGGGGCTGGGGATCCCGGTCCACTGCCCCCAGTGCCCGCTATGGCTGTGGGAGGCGGAGGGCTGTCCATGGGCGGTGGCGGGCTCGCATAACCGGTGGGCTGCATTGGCGGCATGTACGCTTCTCCAGGAGGTCCAACCGGCGGCGGAGGCGAAAAGGGTACACCCTCGCCCCATCCGGGAGGTACCGTACTCGGAGGTGGCGGAAACAGCAGCGCCAGCGGGGGGTACAAAAACTGAAACGGCGGCGGCGGGGGAACTGCAGTGCATATAACTCAAGTCACTAACAAATACAAACAAGAGACGTTCTGCACGTAGTAAAACTTGCAGCAAAAACACACAGAGACGACCGGCAGGGTAAAGATCACAGATTCCACCTCTTTGTTGGTGAAATCTCACGGGAAAGCAGTTGGCGATAATTTTGCCACCATGTCACCATTACCAAAGGTAAAAACCAACATGCTTTTGCTACAACTTTCCCAAGCACTCTGCGGCTCCTCAGCTATCTGTCTCCCTTATGCATCATGGACAAACCACAGAACATACGCATGCAATATCCAACACTGGCAAATCCTTTTGGAGAATCCTGAGCATATCTACAAGGGCATTTGCTGAGAAGGCCCCATGAGTCCGATGCCAAAATTTGCACGAGATTAAGCCCATTAATGTCCCCAAGCCCTACAGCAGGTCCGTGTGTCGCCAGATGAAGAGAAGGGGGGCTCACTGTGAGGCATGGTGAGGTAGTCAGGCGGTGGAGGAATATACTCTGACAACCCCACAACCCCCATTCTGGTCAGAAGTGAGACCGACCCCCACCAATTCAGTACTCATGTACATCATGGACAGGGCTGACCATTCACACTGCTCAAGTACATAGACCATGTTAGCTCATGTCGACACAATCGATAAAAAGAAACTGGATTGATGCCACAACCTTGTCCAGCAAAAGAATAAGGAAAGGACAAAATACTTACCTACAGAGATGGTGGGCGCCTCCGCTCCCAGAAGGATGAGCGAAGCTTTGCTGACACCATTCGGTCTCCAAGCGCCTTGCGCCCAACTGTTATACATTGATGTGGCCCACTTGGGCTTGGACAATGGACTCCCCAGCGCCCCCAGGCTGCGTTGCTGTAACTCCAGGAAATCATCTGCAGGTCCCACTGTACTCATGAGCACTGGCCAGGCCCCGCCCCTTTTTCTCTTGCGCTCTAGCACTCAGGACTGGCCACCCGCTAAAGATTGCTCAAGTGCGGTGTTTGTTCACAAGATCATAACATGCACACGTCAAGCTATTGGAACAGAGGGCAAACTCTATGCCGACACAGATCCAGCTGTGTTTTTGTGTTTTTTCGTACCCATTTCTTAAACAAGAACACATCAGCATGCACAAACACAGCATCAAATGCCTGGTATGGAGCCAATATTCGGAACATCGCAGACCACTGCATGGGGCCTCTACACTTCTTCCGACACTTTAAACACACACACCACGGAAACTCATCTTAAGTACTTCAGAACGTAAAGACATACACGTATAAACCTCATCCAAAGCATCTTTCAAAGGAATGACTTCCGAACTGCGTAAAAACGTGGTCCCCCTGTAATACCCTCACTGAGTGCTGGGCTCATGTAAACTTTACTCTGTACATCACTAACAGTCCCACTTCTCACTTGCATCCTGCTAGAGAGCTTTCCATCCGAACATGCACACGGGGAAAGTGTAAATTCCAACCTGATGAAACAATGGACGAAATGCTTCGCGCCACTGTGGGCATGAGGAAGTCCAGCTGGGCAAGGTGTTGAAGTGCTGACACAGTGACATTGTCAGGCTTGAGATCAATCCCAGCACTGGGTGCCATCGAGTCAATAGGTATCGCGTAGAACATGGCAAATTTGCTCTTGGTCCTTCGCGGAAGACTGACATCGTCCTCCTCCTCTGCCCTTTCCTGTTTGACTTTTGACATCTGAAGCCAAGCCTTTGCTGCCTGAACCCACCTTCTGGGGTTGTGCGCCCCTTTAGACTCTCCCGCACTGCTCCACCTGCCGAATTGCGCCATACAGGTCAAGGAGCAGAAGGTCGGGCAACAAACATGACCCAAAAAGCACAGACCACGATTAATTTAGCCCAGGATGAATTGCAAGACAGAACTGCGGGTAGAAAAATCCCAAAATCCTTCTGAGCTTAAGAAGAATGACATGAATGGGTTTTCTGTACCATTCAACTTTACCCTGGTCGCCCCCCTCCCCCCGGTACTTGCATGTCCTCCACTGAAGCAGCAGCTTCAAGCCTGCCGCCCCCCCCCCCTCCCCTCTTCTGGGCGACCCGGACCCGCCTCCTCCCCAGAAGAAAGCCAAAACACTTGCCCTGGCTTGAGCTTCAGCTGTAGAGGTTCTAACCTGGTGTTTGCTGCTCTTCCATGCATACTTTTAAATGAATCAGACACAGCAGAGGCGGCCTCTGCTAGGTGTTGCAAGTATTGGGTGCGAACCCTATATCAAATACATGGACTCAAGAAGCGTTTCTGTAAAATATCGGTCTGTAGACATGAATATTGAAAATTCTCGACTGGTCAAGGATGGCTTTGTTTGAAGGCATAGCTAGAGCACCCCATACTGGGGTTAGAACTTGCAATCGGCAGTAAGCACTCAAATTCCTTGACAATTATATCCTAGAAGCTAAGTTAATTAACTTAATGTAGAGATTTTATCATGAACATGAAGAATTCCCCGTGGGTTAAGTGTGGTACTTGCAGGCTGCAGAGGGTCACCAAGGGTTGCCCCAACTTACAAGTAGTCTGCCACCAAGTTCTCCTGCAGTTGAGATTCCAGCCCAAGGTCCACGGGGAACCCGTGCGAACCCGCCTTGATAGGCACTCGGGAGAGATCGAAACCGGCAACGGCCACAGACTGATCCTGTTTCTCCCCCACCTGTGACACCAGCGCAATTACCCACGCAGACAAAGAGCCATATCCTTACACCATTTCTGAGCCAGCATGCCATCATATGGGCTCAATTTAGGAAAATAGAAGGACTTCCGCGCGTAGAGGCCAGCTGGGGCTCCCACAATAACGCAAGGAAATTTCAACAAGCAATCTCCAACACCCTATTTTACAACAGATCATCTAATGGTCTCCAACACAGGGGTGGGCGTACCACAAACCCCTCTCCTGAGTGAGAGCCCAACCAGCCATCCTTAGATCCTGCACGACGGCCAAGACATGTCAGAAGATATAATTCGGCAAAAAAAATCTACGGGACCTACGATACGATGATTATACACACCTGTACAGCTTAGAGCTGTGCAGATGAGGTAAAAGGCTACGGGTGCGAGAGCAACCCGATGGTGCATCATATATGCCAGTCCCAGCAGCCGTGGCCCTGAAGACCGGGCCGGCCACCAGGCAACGCCTGACGGCTTAGCATTGATAGGCGTTTGCGTCTCGACATTTCCAAACTCACTGTGGAAGCAATCGCGAGGGATCGCATGACTCTAGCTCCGTGTGAAAGCCTCCTAATTATTTTGTACAATTGGCAAAATGTTGGTGCGGTACAGTAAAATATCACTCATCACATCGGACCGAAGTACAACTGCTTGGCAAAACATACCAATGGAAGGGCAGATCCACCTGCTTTTGCCATTGTTGGACCGTTGCTCGTCTTGCCGCTGTATTGTATGCTGAGGTTTCAAGAAAGCCGAAGGGGCTGGCCGCCGCCGACTGCTTCACGCCACCGATCGGGTTTCATCTGCGGCCGGGTTTCGGGCCTTCTCCCAACCGTCACGCACTCAGAGTCGGCGCACCGGCCGCGGGAGCCCTTGGTGTCTTGCTGCTTCTGTGTTTGGTTTTCCATCTCATCAGCCCTTTGGGCTGGGTTGATGTAATTCCTTCCTTTTACAAGAGTGGAGTAAAAAAGACCAGCCCAATGTTCAGGGACCCAAACCCCCAATGTGTCAAGCTATGAGTCACACCCGGCGAGCGGCCAGCTTCCTTCCTTCCTTCCTTCCTTAGATTTCAATGACTGTGTATTACCTCTCCCTGAGAGTGGAATTGACATACGGCAGGCACACAGCAAACTGCAGGAAGTAAGGCGGATGTACAACACATTAAAT
>KV908446.1:280010-340010 GCA_002005505.1 Botryococcus braunii
CTCATCTAAACAACACTCTCCCTTCCACAGTTATTATTATCGTTACGCTTTAGGACTGGTTAATGATTATCTCTTTTCTCTCTGTTGATCTTATCCCCCCCCCCCCCTCTCTCTCTCTCTCTCTCTCTCTCTCTCCTCTCTCTCTCTCTCTCTCTCTCTCTCTCTCTCTCTCTCTCTCTCTCTCTCTCTCTCACTCTCTCTCTCTCCCTTTCCCCCCCCCCCCCCCCTCCCCACCTCCCTCACACTTTCCTTCTTCTTTTCTTCCATCACGCCTTCTTTTCCCCCTGTCATCTTTCTACCCCTCGCTCCATTCACACTCTCTGCATAAAAAAAACTCCCCTCCACATTATTAACTTTCACTTTAGACCGTTCTGCATTCTTTTTCTCTCTGTTGATTTGTTCCCCCCCCTCCTCTCTCCTCTCTCTCTCTCTCCTCCTCTCCCCCCCCCCCCCCCCCCCCCCCCTCCCTTCCCCCCCCCCCCCCCCCCCCCCTTCCCACCTCCCTCAACCCCCCCCCCCCACATTTTTCCTTACTTCCTTGGTTTCTCTGACACCTTGCTCCAAATTTCAACACTCTTACATGCATACAAACTAAACTACAGCCCTTCCACAGTTATTATTATTTTCTCTCTCTCTCTGTCTCTCTCTCTCTCTCTCTCTCTCTCTCTCTCTCTCTCTCTCTCTCTCTCTCTCTCTCTCTCTCTCTCTCTCTCTCTCTCTCTCTCTTCTCTCTCTCTCTCTCCCCTCCCCCCCCCTTCTCCCCCCTCCCTCCCTCCCCATCACCTTTAGTATTTGGCCCCTAGATTCCGCGTCCCTGCATGACGGATTTCGGGTATGCGGTTAGAATAGGCTTCACTCTTAATTATTAATTACATCTACAATGTCTCTAGGAATCCTACTATGGAGATAACGTTGGTGACTATCTGTTGGAATCCTACGGCTAGGAAGCCAAGGCTAGACGCGAGGAACGTGCGTATTCGCGTTGCTCGTACGACATGTGCGCCACATGTGCGCCTAGGCTAGGGTGTAAGGGAAATGTCCAGAAATGCCGAGATATCCCTGCATTCCGTTACATTCTCATGAGATGAGTTTGTTGGGTTGATCAGGGACCAACCCAATAAACCAAAAGAACCAACCTAAACAAGTCCCAAACACACTTGATGCAGAAAGTCCAGAATGAAGGTCGCTAAAATAATAATCTCTACTCTGAATTTCGTTTCTTGTTCATCTTGCTCATCCATAAAACGAATCTGGTCTCACTCTAGCCACCTTTTCCGCCCACAAGATCTGTCCATTTCTTGCTTCATGTGGCAGCCAGAAAATGAAGGGTTCGCTCGGTCTGTGCTGCCAGCCTTGATGGCCTACTTGAATGCTTTAGGGGCACTGACCTGTTATAGGTAAATTCTGGACATTTTCATAATTAAGAGTGAAGCCTATGGTCATCCCCTTCAGTTTCTCCTGGATGTAATTTGTCCTTCGTTCTATTCTACTTCCAGCGGTGTCTGGCTGGTTCTGAATGTACCGTGATATTATTTAGAATAAAGTGTGAACCTATCCCAAGCGCACACCATTATTTTTTCCTCGAATTTCAGCCTTGGTTAGCCCAACTTAGCTGTCTGGTCGCCCCCAGTTTTACGATTGACTACTCTTCTCTTAAATTACGACTCCGTTGTGCGGAGTCCGTAGTGGGGAGGCTCACCGGAATTCCGCATCGGAATCCCCTTTGCAGAGCCACGCCGTATTAACGGCAGAACTCTGATTCTCGAGGCAGAAGGCCACAAAGCCCCTTTCGGCGCGGCTAAATCGCTGACTACTGAACGAGTTCAATTATCATGATCGTGACAATACAATAACGAACTCCTGGATAGTTCCAGCAGAACAGAATTGATTTGCCCTTTGCACGGGGAAGGGGCACCTGTTTTGGACGGGGTTGTACCGTCACAATCAGCATTAGTAAAGGGAGGGAAGGAAGGTACTTGGATCTCAGCTCGGGTGCTGCAGGTGCTGCAGATTTTGCCACCGAAACAGACTTGGGCGCTTTGGCACGTGGCTATATAATGACGGCGGTTGGCATACCGTGACGTTCCAAGCGTGATTCGTTGCTCAGCTACGTCCCCAGTTCGGAGCGTGGCGGTAGAAAACACGAGCGGGGAAGCTCTTGAAAGAAACCTGCACCGTTCTCACTTTCCTCTTTGAACCTTAAGCCCCAGTCAAGTCAGTTGTTGAGTGGAGTTTGCAAGGCGGGAACAATGGGTGGAAGCTTTGCATGGAAAAAGCATTACAGCCTCCTTTCCCATAAGATATCTTACCACTTCTTCCCAAGTGCCGTGCGGTATGCATCCTGCAAACCATATGGGAACGTAACCCTCGTTTGTTCCCTGATTCCTCTAGGTCTCTCAAGCAGAAGGGGCTCATTCTGTACGTTGATCTACGTGCGCCCAGTGCGTGGACTTTGCTGCAGCCCTCTATTTAAACATAACAGTGAAGTTCACTAGTTCTGCTGCCCGTCTAGCTGTCTCCTCATATCTGATGCCGTCTGCGGTGCTTGTTGGCGCCCTTCAAATCGTTATCAAGCTTAAGTACGTCTGCACCGTCATCAAAGCATAATCATAGGGAAGCTGAAAGCTCTCTATATGGGCATGTGACAGTCTGTCATGAGGGTTTTGCCAGCAGGACACATTTGAGCATGCACCGTTACAAAAGCAACATAAGATCTACATATAAAAAAATAAAATCCCGGGCAAAACCACTGAGGAATAGCCGCTGGCTCCATGTGAGCAAGAAAGCGAATTCTTACTGACCTTCCTGCCCAAACCCTGGTTCATGCTTAACGGGATGAATAAAAAATACCCATCGAAGTAGGTAGCACTTGGCACAACGCGGCCAATATTTTCCAAAGCGACCCCAGACGCTTTAACTTTCCAGATGCAATATGGAAACTCGCATTGGGACGAAATATCACTTAACATCACATTCGCGTTCTAAAACTGCGTCAAGAATAAAGCCAACTTCGCCAACTGACTTCCATGTCCTAAACAGGCCTTTCTATCACAAAACTATTTATTTTTAAAGTTTCAAAAATGGGGCATATCCTGACAGCCAAACCATCTATCCTACATGTTGGGCCCTCTGTAGTGTGCACAGGTACCCTTTACCTCTTCAAACATGGCACGGAAGTCTAAGAGCTCATCACGCCACTCTGTGTGTGTGTTCAAAGTTCTTTGGGCTGCTGACAACAAAACCTGTGCGATGCTACCGTAATTAAGGCGCCTTGGATGTTCTGTGCCTGCTCACTTCCCCCCTTCGTCTAGCCCCAATCTTCCAAAAGCAAAAACCATACAACAATGTACAAGGACTCCTGGTAATCTGCACGTCCCAAGGCCACAACCATCGCTTCGCCAATACTTAATTGCACAAGCGCTAGTGCTCTAAACCTTTCAAACGGCCTGGGTCTGTTGTACGTCTGGCCTCACTGCACGTCCCAAACGTCCAGTGAGCTCACTGGACCTCATGAGGCCTGTCTTCTGAGGATCGATTTCTTAAAAATAGCTCACAGCTTCTTGGTAGGCAACTTCATTTGGTGTCGGGTCTGGGTGACGAATGCTTGCATCCAAACCCTTGACTGAAATGCAACCTCGCCAGATTTCCCAGTACAATGCTGGGGCAAGAGCAGATTTCCCAGTACAATGCTGGGGCAAGAGCAGATTTCCCAGTACAATGCTGGGGCAAGAGAAGGGTTTCCCAGTACAATGCTGGGGCAAGAGAAGATTTCCAAAAGAAGGTTTGGAAATTGCCCTCGTGGAGCATCCCAGAATGTCCCAGAACTGCCACCACAGGTTACCCTTGACTAGCTTGGGGTATATATTGCTCATAATTTAAGGACCCGTCGAAGCAGGCCTCAGCAGCAGCAGCAGCAGCAGCAGCTAAGAACGTCTCAGGATTGTCGGGGCCTGGTATCAAACCCCTGAAGGTCCGTTCCGTGACCCTGCCCTGCTTTTTGACGGGTAACTGTCGATCGATCAATCGATCAATCGCTCTAAAACTGGCAATGTACACCTCGACAAATACACGCAACACCTGAGATCTGGGAGTCCCTGTACCTTAAGAGCTTGACCTCTCTCACAAGGAAACCCTTGCAAGAACAGGCGATCACGACATCTTAAAAGACTTTTATCTTGATCTCCCTCTCTTGGAAGCCCTGCAAAGACTGTCCCTGGAAAAGTTTTGAGATCTTGAAGCCTTTTATATTGATCTTCCTCCCTTGGAAACCCCTCCCAGAACGTCCCTGGACATTTTTGAGATTCTGAAGCCTTTTATATTGACCTCTCTCCCAGGGGATTCCCCGCAAGAACAGGGGTTCCTGGAAATTTAAGCCTTGTAACCTGACATCCCTCGCTGGAAGCCTTGCAAGAACCCTCGCAGGAACAGGGGTTAGCCAAGCCTTTTTTGGATGCATGTGGGCGACCCGTACAGAACCCTGACAAATACATGGCAAACTTAGATTGCCCGATATTTGATCATAAGAATGAAGCATACACAAACCGCAAACCACGCTATCCTACGCAGATATTTGCTCGCAAATGCAAGATTGACGTTGCTCGCGGGGAAGGGACCAGCACGCAGCAAGCAGGTCCCCCCACGCAACCAGCAAATTCAAATGGGATGCGGGATTTGGCACTTTCTTAATCCCAAACGATACTGCAAATTCTAAAGGGTAACCACCACGAGCAATCTTCTCTTGGTTCGATGCAGGACCCAATCGGATTATTTCCTCACGATAAGCTCAAACTCCTAAGTTCGCACCCTCCCCCACGGCGCTTCACCCACGCTTCGGGGGCAGTCACAGCCATATTGTCAAACATCGGGGGTTCCTATTCTGCTATGACTCGTTGCATGAGTAATTGAATGACAGTGTAGTGTCCTACACCCTGGGGGCTAAGGCATCACTGGTCATGCTGCCAAAGGCTTTGCCGCAAAAACCCGAAAACTCCAAACACGTGTCCAGGTCCCGCGGTCATGATCGTCCAGCCAAAAATATCTCAGCACACGTGCGTCACACATGTATGGCATGTACAGCTTGCCTGTTCAAGCCGTGCTGTACGATACATAGGTAACCTTTGAGTTTGGAGCCAGGCAGCCGTTGCGTCATCAAACCGAATGATCTGAATCAGAATTCTGGAGAACAGCTTAGAATACTGTACCAAGCCTCAGCCGCCCTTGGAGGCCTCAGAAGGTCCCTATCTCTCTAAATCAGCCTACTTGCATGTCTATCATGAGGGGCCTACACTACTGGGTGGTTGCTCCCCTCCCTGGCCCAGATTCCCTTCTCCCCCCAATCAACACAGGCACCCTTGCACACTGTCACTCGCCACCGAGACCTTGTGTATCTTGCTCGACGAGCCAGTATGCACGCACCGCCTCTCTCTCTATGTGTGTGTGTATGTGTGTGTGTGTGTGTGTGTGTGTGTGTGTGTGTGTGTGTGTGTGTGTGTGTGTGTGTGTGTGTGTGTGTGTGTGTACGCGTGTGTGTCTGTGTGTGTGTGAGACTCTCGCGACGTGCCAACCATGCGCACGCACCCCCTCTCTCTCTCTATGTGTGTGTGTGTGTGTGTGTGTGTGTGTGTGTGTGTGTGTGTGTGTGTGTGTGTGTGTGTGTGTGTGTGTACGCGTGTGTGTCTGTGTGTGTGTGAGACTCTCGCGACGTGCCAACCATGCGCACGCACACACGCACACGCACACACACACACGCACACACACACACACACACACACACACACACACACACACACACACACACACACACACAGGCAGGCAGGCTTTCTGGTTGAGTTTCAGCACTCGAAGTGGCTGGTGAAGGAGCATCCTTGGCGACTTCTATGTCCATCCTAGCACACTTCTGTGCCTTGCTACCTGGTGTGAGCTCAAGCTGTGAGACCCCTGCACACCCTTAAGCAATTGCCACCGTAAGCCCTAAGCTCTGCACACCCTAAGCCCTGCACACCCTGTGAGTCCTCAGCCCCCAAAAACTCTGCCAACGAAGACGGAGGTCAATTCACTTTCGCCAGCACTTCCAACTACCCAGATTGCAGCCAAGCATCCACCAGAGCTACAGGGTCTACAGGATCTATGTTTGGAATTGCCAAAGCACTTGTACTACTTATCTAGCTGCCCGACAACGATAGGTCTGATGATACATTCCCACCAATTCACTTCCAGTACTAATTCATATAAGCAGGCTTAATCCCAGGATGCCCGGGGGACCCCAGGACTTGATTTACACAACTAACAACCACTTCTCAGAACCCTGGCAGCATGGCTGCGGCACAGTCCTGTACTGCTCATAAAGTCCGCGCATGCCCAACAGGCATGTGACACTTCTTATCATTGCAGAATGCGCCCCCGCAGCACGCGCTGCGGTTCGGGCGATGCAATTTCATCGACTTGGTTGACGGCGGGTTTGGTATGGCCGCCTCCTATTCATCACGCCTTTGACGTAGCGGGCGGCGCGTCTCCCCCAGCCCTTGAGCTGATCGCGAGGCAGCATATGGCTGTACCACAGACAGAGCAGTGCCCCGTGTCAGGCCGCACACAAGGCTGTCAAATTTCCAAGAGTGTTGGGGTGGGGGTTTGGGGTCTCTCGCCCCCACATTCCACTTTCCTAAGGCTGTCTCTCCCAAACATGTTGATACCACACAACAAACGAGGCTGGCTCAAAAAAAGAAAAGGAAAAAAAAGAACACACACACACACACACACACACACACACACACACACACACACACACACACACACACACACACACACACACACACAACCCATGCGGGCTAAGCTTAGCAATGCAAATCCAAGCCATGCACAGACACCCCATAGGGCATGGAAGTGCCATACACTCCATAAGAGGGGGGGGGGGGGATATCCATTGCACGCACACCCCATAGGGGTCGGCAATTGCACATACAATCCAAAAGAGGTGGGGGGGGGGGGGGGAGAATATCCATTGCACGCACACCCCATAGGACCCAGAACTTGCACATACAACCCAATTTTTTTTTGGGGGGGGGGGGAAGATATCCATTGCACACAGACCCCATAGGGCCCGGAAATGCACATACAATCCACAGAGGAGGCCTGCGGGGGGGGGGGGGGCCGACGCGGCGAATATGCGGACGGGAGTGACAACGAGGACGTACTGCTGTCGAGATCGGAGTCTTTGTAGTGACTGTACTTCTTGGCGGCCATGCGGCAGGCTTCGCAGCATCCACCATCCTGGGGTTTGCGGAACGGGTCTCCATAGGAACACAGCTGATTCCGTTTGGGCGGCGGAGGCGGGTACTTCTTACGGACGTCTGGCTCTTCGAGGCTCTCAAGTACGACCCGGGCGGTACTGTACCGCCCCGTTGGCGTCCCTGGCCTCTCCTCACTGGAAAGAGCCTCCCTGCCCCGGTGGAGCCATCCTACGGCTCTGTCTCCTATTCTGGCAACCCAGCTCCAGAGAGCTTGCATCGCAGTCATGTTGCCTGTTTTGGCGCCTCTCTGCATGGGCCCGTGCCCCTGTGGACTCCCGCCGACCAGGCCCCGGGCCTGACTAAGCTGTGGCAGGCGCGGAGCCGAATACTCCCACGGAACCGCCCTGCTGGGGGGTCCCGCGCCGCCGCAGGTTTCTCCACTCTGAAGATGTGCGTGGGCCGCGAGCCGGTGCTCTGCGGGAAAGAGTCCGTCCGCAAGGTCTCCGGAGAATGCCCATTCCCTGACATGGGGTTCCCCAAGGACCCCCTGGCACCCTCAGCAGCTCCCGTCGATCCCTTGCTGGGGTCTGTGATGGTCGCTTTGCTGGAGACCCCAAGCATGTTCCGGAACCCCCTCGCACCCACGTTGCCAGCTTTGGCTACCCATCCGCACAGCCCTTCCCACAGGCGCAGCATCCCCCGTGCAGCCTCGTTGCCTGTTCTGGCAAGCCACGCCCGGCCGTCCCGTCCCGCTCGAGACAGAGTCGCTCCCACCCCCTCGCCCCGCACCGTAGGCGGTACTGTCGGTTGTGATCCCGTGGGGCCAGCCCTGGGGGCGTTTGAAAGTAGCTTGTACGGGAGGCGGGCTCGGAAGCCGTGATTCCGTGGCAGTACAAGTTCCTTCTGATCGTGTACCTCCGGCACGAGCGCCCCCGAGTGTGATGGAGGCGGGATTACAGCGGGTAACGCCGTCGTGGTCCACACGTCTTCTGTACTGTCGTACCGCTCCAGAGTTGCACGCTGTACCGCAGGGGCGGGCGGCAGGGCCCCCAGTTCGAATCCCCAGGGAGTGGTGCTTGAACTTTGCAGTCGGCGCGTCAGCGGCATGCCGAGGGATGTGGGAGGGACGTTGGGACATTTCTGGTCCAAGGGTGCTGAGACAACCCCAACCCCACATAAATTCAGATGACAAGGAAAGCGCCGTGACTTTGCAGTCTTGGAGTTGCAGCATCGAACATTTTGTTGTCTTTGTACTGTTACATTGTGCGGCAGGCGTGCTCTTGGAAGGCGTGTTAGGCTGAAACAGGTTGGGGACCAATGCTGACGGTACCTGCCTGATTCAAGGCGCAGGCGTGCGCTCGCCCCTGTGTCACACACACACACACACACACACACACTGCGCATATTGTTTCTGCACATTGGAGGGTGGCATGTTCAGACAGATGGCTATGCCTGCGCGT
Organism: Botryococcus braunii; assembly: GCA_002005505.1. NCBI lineage: Eukaryota > Viridiplantae > Chlorophyta > Trebouxiophyceae > Botryococcus > Botryococcus braunii. The sequence goes on from KV908446.1 coordinate 288,697, forward strand.
CATGTCTGTGTTGGCGTATCTGCGTGCCTGCCGTGTGTCCTTGTTTGTGTGTGTGTGTGTGTGTGTGCGTGTGTGTGTGTGTGTGTGTGTGTGTGTGTGTGTGTATGTGTGTGTGTGTGTGTGTGTGTGTGCGCTTCTTTCTCGCATCCATATGCGTGCATGTACGTGCGTGCGTGTGTATGCTTGCGTGTGTGCATGCGTGCATGTGTGTGTGTGTGTGTGTGTGTGTGTGTGTGTGTGTGTGTGTGTGTGTGTGTGCGCGCGTGCCCCCGCGCGCGCACCTATGTGATTTTTTTTTTTTTGGGGGGGGGGGGAAGAGCGTAAAGGGGGAGAAAACTTCAGGGGGCCAAGTGGGGCGGGCGGGATGGAGATTGCGCAGAGCTTACGTCTCTCCTGGAAGCCAGCTGCAGCCAGCTCAGTGGGAGGCACAGGATCGCCTGCAGAGCTCCCCGGCGCCGCCACGGGGACCGCGTCCGGAATGGATTCTTGCCCCTTTACCGCCTTAGGGTTCCCGTCCACTTTAACGGTCACATTGACGTCCTTCTGGCTGCTGGCCGCCACCCCCACCTGTGGAGTGGCTTTCGGGGGGTCCGTCCCTGCCAGACGACGCAAGAAAAACTTTTAAGTCACAGGGAACTGTCCCGCTGAATAAATTCGGGATCTCCGGTCTATAGACATGAACCCCCCCATGGAGTGTGGTTGTTCCCACAGGAAAGAGAGAGGGGGAGGGAGGGAGGGTGGGCGTGGGGGGGGGGGGAGAGGAGAGAGGGGAAATGGAGGGGAGGGGGGGAGAGAGACAGAGAGGGAGGGAGAGAGGGGGGGGGGGAAGTGAGAGGGGAGAGGCAGGGGGAGGGGGAGGAGGGGGGGGGAGAGGAGAGCGAGTGGACTAAGGGGAGAGAGAAGGGGGCGGAGGGGGTTAGCGAATCGAAAAAGAGGGATCTCGACCCGGGAAAAGCGGGGGAAAGGAAGTTGAAGAAAGCAAATCCTCCCCCCCCCTCCCCCCAAAAAACGATTAAGAAATATGCCGAGGGGCCCTGGGTGAGGTCAAAACGTGTGAGGAGACGCGGCATGTTGATTCCGCCGAGTGACACAAAGGATGGGGCATATTGCATGCTAATGTGAGGTGGGTGTCCTGCGTCGACGAGCCCACCGTACCACACACCCTGTCCGTTGGCCAACTCGCACTCGTACCTGTTTTTTTTTTTTTTTTTTTTTTTTTTTTTTTTTGGGGGGGGGGGGGGGAGGGTACATGGAACATTCAGGTCACGGTAATTCCCAAGCTGTTCTCGTTTCCCTAACTTTCCCTGGAAATGAAATTAGAACTAAAGATTAGTAATAACAAAAAGTTCACTGCCTGAGCGTACTGCCGTACCTGCACCTGTAGTTGATCCCAAGGTTGGTGCGCCACTGTTCGCCACTGCGGGAGAAACGCCACTCCCACTTGTCGTCGTTGCACGTAGAGTGCTTGAGCTGCCCGCAAGAGTGCTTGTACCGCCCACGAGAGTACTTGTACCGCCAGACAGAGTGGTACCCAGGGACCCGGAATCCGGCGGCGGGGAGACAGGGAATGGCGGGGACGGAGGCGGTGGGAAAAATTGGCCTGGACTGTCCGGGATCCCCGTGGGGGATCCGGTGGCCCCTGAGGGGCTTGAACCAGGACTCTGCGGCACCGGTCCCCCCGGCGATCCTCCAGGGCTCCCGCGTGTAGCAGGCGGAGGGGAAGCGATGAGGTTAAGTAGAGGGGAAGTTGGAGATGGTGGGGGGAATAGCACGATTGGGACTGGTGTAGGTAGTGACGGAGTCGGAGGTTCCGGGGGGGGCGGTCCCTTGGAGGTCCCATTGGGCGGTCCTGCAGGGACCATATCCACAGGAATGGCCTTGATATCCGGTAAGAGGGGCGGCAAGTGGGCGGGAGGGACCGGGGGACCCGGTGGTAGTGAAGTAAAAATGGACGGCTGCGGAGGTCCCAAGTCCTGAGGGAGCGAGCCTGGCGGGTACCCCTCGAACGGTGGGGAACTGGGCGGCGGGGAGGGTGGGGGCGGAGGAGGGTCGGGTGGGGGCGGAGGAGGGTCGTCTGGGGGCGGAGCGGGTGACATGGGGGGTGGCGAGGACGGCAGAGGGGGGGCCACGTCCGGGGGCAGGGGTGGGGACGCTGGGTCGGGGACCCCCAGCGGTGGTAAACCATCCGGCGGAGTGTCGGGTGCCGGATCTGGTCCCGCGGTCCCAGCGACCCACGTATTTAGGTCGATTGGGAGCTCCCACGGCTGCCTTTTTCCAGACGGGGTCATGGGTGACGGGGGCGACGGAGATGGCTGTACCGGCGGAATCCAGGGCGGAGCTGCACGCACGGACCCCACTGGCCCCCTCAATCACTTTTCCCACCACTCCCACCGGGAAGGGGAAAAAGACATCAAAACCCGCAAAGTTCCCCTCTGACACTCTCCCGGGCGTTACCGCTGCCCCCGCAGCATCCTCCTTGGGGGCGTGTGCGGCAAGCAGATGTGCATGCCACCGAAGTGCGCATGACATACACGCAAACGTGCATGCACACACAGACGTGCATGGGCGTGCGCACGCACCCACACATGCACACACACACACACACACACACACACACACACACACACACACACACACACACACACACACACACACACCCACCCACCCACACAAAGGAAGAGAGAGAGCGAGAGAGAGAGGGGGGGGGAAGGGGGAGGGGTGGCAGCATGAGGGTTGCAGAATGAGGGCGGCAATTTGAATGTGTTGAAAGCATCATATTGTGTTGCAGAGCATCATGGAGCATACCTTCCACAGGGCTCTCGGCCAACAAGCGGGACGGGTGGAACGGCCGTTCCCCCTTGTAGCTGATCGAGTTCTGAAGTACAACGTCGTAGTGTACGTGGGAAGCCATCCAGTTCTTGTACTCGTCCGGGACTCCTCCAGTCGCCAACGTCCTCCCCCCTGCATGCCCCGCCCCCTCACTTTGCAAGCCTGATCTCAGGAACACACACACACACACACACACACACACACACACACACACACACACACACACACACACACACACACACACACACACACACACACACACACAGAGAGAGAGAGAGAGAGAGAGAGAGAGAGAGAGAGAGAGAGAGAGAGAGAGAGAGAGAGAGAAAGAGAGAGAGACGCACACGTGCACGCGCACACACACGCGCACGCGCACACACACGCGCACGCGCACACACACACACACACACACACACACACACACACGCGCACGCGCACACACACACACACACACACACACACAATGTTGCCACTCATGGGGACCTCCTTTCTCGGTACTTAGGGGGAGAAGATTCAAATCCCCGGCACTCAATACATCTCCTGAACGAGTAGGGATCAGCCCTCCTCCCACCCTCCTTCCTATTACCACTCACTCGAAAAGAGCCTGGTCCAGAGATTCTGTCCCTCGCACAACAACCTCGACCACACTCCTCTCTCAACATCTTACCCCCCACATGCCTGTCACACATTCAGTCACCTAGACCTGGGATTCCCTCTCACCCTTATGTCCACCACACACTTCCAAAGTTCTGTGCTTTATCAATACCCTCTCACCGATATGCCCAGCACACACTCCAGGCACATATTCAGAGGATTCCATTCTTTACTCAGTCATACCTCCGAGTCCACATCTGGGCCCCGCAAAGAGCAACAGCCGAGCGTTCAAACGCCCCCTTCCCTGCCGGGAGACCATCACACCGGAATTTTTTTCCAACCCGGAAAAGCAAGGGGGGGGGGGGGTTAAAAAGACTTCAATTCCAGTGAGATGCTCTCACAAGAAACCCCCCCCCCTTGTAATTATTATTTCATCACCCCCCCAAAAAAAGGGGGGGGGAGAAAACCAAAAAGACTCGTGTTTTATTTATCCAGACATTTTGTCAACATCCGTCCTCCCCACAGAGAAGAGAAATATAAGTAACCATGTCCCGAGGTCATGAAGCCGATCATGTGGTCAAGCACACTGAAACGCCCCTCCTCTTTGTTTGTGGATGCACACCCATCCGTAACAAGGTAGGGAGTCCTTCGGAGCCAAGACCTCTCTCGGTGTGCACAACGCCCGGAGTCCTCACCTCCCAAACGGGCTGCATGCATTGTGCCCGCTTTGCCATGCTCGGCCGCTCTCGCAAGCCAGTCCTCGTCTGTGCCTGAAGGGTCCAGTCCGGGCACCACCCGCGCCAGTTCCAGGTTCACATCCTTCAGCAGGTAGAAGAGCTGGTACCCAACCGAATCCCGCGCCTCCGAAAGGGCGTCGTACAATCGGAACCGGCCCCAGCTGTCATGAGCACGCGGGTTCGTCCGCAGCTTCAACGGCAGCTCCGCGGGCTCCGTCCCGGGCGGCACCTCCCACCCATGCGATCCCGCCGGCGCGAGGGGCAGGACCCTCGTCCCATTTTGAGCTCCCTCCCTCTGCCGGGGCTCCCCTCCAGGGGATTCGCGCAACCAGGGCTGGCCCTTCCCTCCGGACTCTTGGCCTGAGGGACCGGCCTCCGCTCCCGCACGGGGGGCCTCCTTTACACAAGGCGGCCCGGACGCGGGAGACCTGACCCAAAGGTGGTGCGCCCATGCCAGTACCCCGCTGTGTACTGCCCTGGAGGTGCAGTTCTTGGTCAACGGATCCGCTGCGGGGACCCGTGGGGACCCCAGATGAGCGGCAGCGGGAGGTCTGGGGTACCAGGGGCCCCTGGGATCTGCAACGGGAGCGATCGAGGTGCGGTCAGAAACCGCACCTCGGCGTACTGCTGCACTTGACGTGCGGTCATCTCCGCGTGCATCGACCGGAGCCCACCCTAGGGCAGAGGAGCTCAAAAGTAAGAAGCTACTCCATAGGAGGAGACGATACCATGACCTGGTCACCGCCGCGGCCGTCTTCGAGTCCTGTTTAGGACCCGTGGATGGCCGAGCGGTGCCCGATCAGGCAATGCGCGGTGGCTATCGCATATCCTGCAAACCCCAACACTGGCACTGAGTCCCACATATATTTTTCATGTGTTCCATGTTCTTCTGAAAGGCAGGTAATAAGTGGCACCCCCTTCCCCCTCTCCCCCGACTCCACCACGCGCCTTACAGATTGAGATCTGTGATTTCCTACGTTCCACACGTAAGCGGATTTCCCCACAATTATATTGCTCCCCGCATTGGCCCACAACAAACAGGGCATCTCTGTATACACGAGCGCAAGGGTACACCCAAGGGCACAGTGTGTGTTGGTTGACCCATTTGCGTGTTTGCATATGAGCACATATCGGCGATTGTGTGTGTGAACTCGGGCCCAAGCCCTGTGGAGGATCAGAATGTCTACATTTGTAGAGCATTTGAAGATCAGCACGAATGTTGGTTCAGGCAGCCTGCATTGTGCAACACTCTTGCAACCCGTTAAAAATGATGAGGCCGGGCCTTGAATTGTGGGTTGTCCAGTTACAGGAATTTTAGTTATGAAGTCCACCCAGTAACTGTGAGCGCCTGCATTTTGCTTTTGAGGGCAGGAAGGAAGCCCAATCCGAAGTATAGAAAATGAAGACAGTCATGTTGCCTGTCTTGTTTACTTGGTCTATAGTGGAAAAAGAATTTCTTAAACACCGCGAAGACATCTTTCCTTTTATCCGTTGCCAAAGCCCGAAAGATCGCGTTGTCGTTACCTGCAGACAGCAACTAGCCATGCGAATCCAGTCGGAATGTCACAAAGTGATTTCAAGCGAATCTATAAAAATACACATCCACATTTGGCGCGTGGAGCGCATTCACATTGCCGTAATCAACAGAAGCACTGTGCGCTGCGCTCGTGCGGAAGGGTTACCCCCCGCGCTTGCTGCAGAGGCACTCATCCTGGCCGCACAAAGCTTGATTTCAATATTAACAATCCTGCATATGCTTTTTAGCTTTTTCTAAACATCAAACAGCAAACTCCTGGTCGACTCCCAGCACGTCTTTGAAGCCGGAAGCGGCGTTGATTGTCAACAACAGAACTCTCAGCCAAGCATTGTTCCACATTTTGTCATTAGACGATTTGTTCGACCATGTCCATTGTGTTTAGCGGTTCATGGAAGGTACCGATCGACCATCCTGTAGGTTAGTCCTGCACCGGCGTCGTACTCTGCCCATGCGCATCTCGCACGGATGAATAACATCTCATTGCATTAGGCCTAACTCCAATTGGAGTCCTCTGCAAGAATACGCTCTAATTACCTTTGTCCTGTTCGGTTGCACCGCCGTCGTCGGCCTGATGTCTGCCTGGGAGCCATCTCTTCTATATTTTTCCAGAACGCTTGACTGCTCCTGACTCCAATTTACTCAGCTAATACCCCGGCGCAGGAGCTGCTCAGTATGCAATGCGGTGGCCCTGGTCGCTAGACCTGGACCTGAAAAGGTACGGCTCGCTAGAGTATAGAATCGGATTTTGTGCAGCGTGTTGTCGCATACGCCATCATGCGAAATGTACATGTGAAGATTCTGAAGCGTTTGAATTCTCTTCATTATCCGGCTATGATGGACGTAATTGGGCTTGATGGCCCATGATCATTTCGGTGAAAAGGACACATCTCTTTTGCATCATCATCAGCCGCGAGAGGGCACTTCAGGCTGCTAGGTAATCGACAATTTAGCCGATTTTAGGTCCCATTACGGTCCCCACTTCCAGAAAAGAAGTTCCTCACGTCCCAATCCCACGGGGAAAGGGAAAGAAGGAAAGAATAGAATTCCCGTGGGGATCCCAATCCCACGGGGAAAGGGAAGCTACACCATTGGGCACCACCCATCATGGGCTGCTCCATGCTCCCCAACGGGTCCTATGGATTTGGACATGTGCATTGCACTAACGTGTCCACGGCGCGCTGCCGATTACAGAAGTCCGTTTTTAAGTGGGTTTCACGAGAATCGCTCTGGATGCAATCTTTTTTTATGTGAGATCTTGGAATTCAAATGTCCCCTCCCCCACGTGAACCATATTTTTCAAAAACCCGGGAGAGAATTCAATCTTTATTTCCTTCCTTCTGGTCCCACTCGTGCTTCGGCATTCTTCGGCAATCTTTTTTAGTGCATTCCGTGGGACATTATTCGGGCGCTGTGAAGCGCAAGAACTCCATCACGTGCGGGGGTCACGTCTCCCTGTTTCGCCTTGGCTTCTGGGCACCTGCATGTAATTTCCCCGTCTGCATGGGCTCTGCTGCCCCGAATCTCCCAACCCCCCCCCCCCCCCCCCCCCCCCACCCCCCCCCGGGGGGGGGGGAACTCCGCTGAGGTGCTTGCGGTGGACAACGGTATTAAGGGGTGTCTTCTTTGACTCCATATGTGTATGTGCCAAATGACAAGCGCTGTGAGTGCAGCATGTAGATACGAGGTGCAACTTCGTAACAAGTTCAGACAATGCACACCTGTGTGTGTGTGTGTGAGACACACACACACACACACACACACACACACACACACACACACACACACACACACACAAGCACGCGCGGGTGCATACATACGCACCCGTTAGTTTCCCAACAGAATAAAAAATGTATCATTTTATCCTAGCAGGCCCTCTCGCCACTGCTGCTTACACGCAGGCATCCCCCCCCCCCCCCCCCCCGCTTCCCCCAAACTATTCCTTAAAAGGGGAAGGCGCACAAGGCTGGGCACCATTTAAGTGTAATTTCGGGAGCCTTTTCTCATCAGTTGCCTGCACACATCTTGTGCTGTCCCCTCCCGCTTTCTCCACGGGCTGCGAATGCGTGCGTACGCCATATGGCATGATTTTGCGAACTCATTAAAATGAGTGCATGGTCAGGACTTCCGGGCAGCTGTCTCATCCTGAGGTCGTTAGCAAATCGTGAGGGATTCATCAGCGTTCCCTGATACTCCCAATGAACGTGGCGGGGATGGAATTTTAGAGGCCTAGGGTTGAGATAGTTGGTACTGTTGGCCTACATTCCCAACCCTAGGGAGAAAGGCGGTGAAAGGGGGCCGAGGCGAAGCAAGGACAGGGTAGCGACAAGGAGGGGGAGAAGGAGAAGGATGACGAGAGGGAGGGACAAGTGGAGGGGGCCAAATTTAGCTGGGGTCCTAGGGTACCCCGGGAGGAGGGAACAAGGGAGGGGATTAAATACGGACGGGGTCCAGGGGTATGCTGGGAGGAGAGAAAGACGGTGGAGGGGAAACTGGAGCAGGGAATAGGGTGAGGGATGGGGCGAGGAGGAGGAACCTGAGGAGGCCTAGGTCCTAGGTCATGAGGAGGCCTAGGTCCTAGGAGAGGAGGATGCAGGAGGGGCATGAGCACAGGCACGTGAGAGCGAGGAGGAGATCAAAGTTGACGGCGAAGGCGAGAGAACTCTTCAAAGAACTCTTTGAAGAGAGAAGTGGAGTTGCTGCTGCTGCGCTGATCAGTTTTGATCGTGCTTAAACAAGTGCTGCTGGTTGAGACAACGCGTGTGTTTGGTGCTGCAGCTAGCCGCCTGCCATGGTGTACAATGCATGTGCCAGTATAAATTAAAATGTGAAGCATACGTTGTTAGTTTAGGTACACCAATTGGTTTGCAAACCGCAAAATTGAAGTTTAAAGTGAAGTTTAAACCGCGTTAGTATGTATCCCAGGCCCTGATCCCTGGCCCTGATCAGGCACTGGTGTCTCAACTCGGACATTAATATTAAATTTGGGTATGTGGAATGTGGATATGCTTAAGCTTCACAACATTTCTAATGTTGCAATATGGTTTGCATCCCGATGCTCTGGACGCCATTTTTTTGAAGTACGCTGACAAATGCGTACGCGTATGTTCGTACATGTATGCGTATGCGCATACATGTGCAGGGACAAACCACTTTCAATTCATCCACAACACGATGCCATAGACGGACTTGAAGACCTGCTTAGAAGATAGGCTCGAGAGTCTCGAGCCTCTGGAGTCAAGACCTGAAAACATACAGGATTTTACTTGAATACGCTTTACACAGGAACACCATTTGTCCACGTTTTTAAAAAATATGTACATGTGCAGTATGTATATGTGCATCATGAACTCGAGACACCAAAAGCTGCGTATACGATTTGGTGACTACGTAGTATACTAGCTATAGCCATGGGGACTGCAAAACACTTCATATGTACGTGTGGTTTTAACGAGTAAATACTAGCCACCTAAGATGCAACAGCATCTGTGTTCACCTCAACACCTCAAACATCTGCGGTAAACTCCCTCTCAGCCTATCCAGCTTCTTGTTAATTGTGAAAGGACGAATTCTTTTGCAACGAAAGAAGTTTAAAAGAGCTGTCGTTGGATATCCTGTTCACCCTCCTTGGCTTTTTCAGACAAAATCGAACCGTATCACTACACGTTAGGCTTTCGCATGCTTTTTGCAACAAACTTGAAAAAGGCTATCCAACGAGAGGGTTGAAACTCGTAGTACCCTGAAGGGAAGCTTCCCTACTGATCTACATGGAGGCAGGCTTTTGAAACTCCAAAACGTTTCGTTACCTGTTACATAAGAGGAAATCACAACGTTTCAGCCGAGCTGCATCCGCTGCTCATCGTGCGTGGACTGTCCGCTGTAACGACCAGGATTCGTACCCAGGACTGCGAGGTCCCTAGGAGGATGCACACCATGTGGGCCACGTGCCCAGAAAGTATGATCGGTGTTCATCGGCATTACTTAGCGCCTAAGTAGGCGGCCACCTCTGGGCTCGGTCTAGTGGTCGTTACCCCCCCGGAGGACTTTCTTTGGCGGCAATTGCCAAGCAGCACGTCACTGCACCCGCATAGGCAGAGTCATATGCCATAGACCAAGCCACATGCTACATCAGCGCCATGAGAAGAACCTAATATGAGTGGTAAGTAACGGGGAGAGAAAACACGTCAGCAGGGAGAGGCGGGAAAGGAAGAGGAAAGGGTGAGAGAGGCATGGGAGAGAAGGCGGGAGACGACAGAAAGCAAGCACAGGGGGCAGTGTCTTGTGAGTCATGGACTGCAACTGGACACGGCAAATGACAGATACTCTAGTCATCACTACTACATCCGTTAGCACTGACCGGCCAAGAGACAAGGAGAGAAACCCATCAAGTTTGTATGTACAGACACAGAGAGTAAAAGGACACATACTGCATAATGTCACTAAAGCATAGTAAAAAATCTTAAGTAAGGATACCCCTTAATACACTCCCTCCCCACTTTTTTCTCTTTATTTCCTTTTTTATTTCCTTTTTTCTTTTCTTTTTTTTTTCTTTTTGAAGGGGATGAGCTCTATCATGGTACTTTAAAGCAGGAGGGAAAGACACTCCATACCATCTCTTCACAATGTCTTTTCTTGCAATAAAAGCCCTTTTATAAGAGGATTGTTCCATTTATTAAAGGAACGATCATCCTCCATCAAAAATGCTTAATCGAAGGGAAAGATACGCCATGAATATTGCAACTAAGTGTTTTATAAGTAAGGCAAGATATATCCAGCACGCTCCACATGACTCATCGAGCATACTCCAACGTAATACCGTACCGTTGCAAAATATTGACCCATATTTTTAGTTTGACCCCCCAAAGATTCCCGTTACTTTCCCCTTCCCTGCGGGAAATCGGATTATTTTTAATGTTGACCCCCCATTCCTGGGTCAATATTTTGCGACGGTACAGTAGTATCTGCCATTTCTTACGTAATTACTAAAGCAAGCGCCAAGCGTGCATGCTGCGCACAGGCCTTACTTGGACTGAGGTCGGAGTCTTTGTAATGACTGTACTGGCGTGCGGCTTGCTTGCAGGCCTGGCAGCAACCACCTTGTCCCGGCATCCGGAAAGGATCGCCAAAATCGCACAGCCGAGCACGTGGGGGCGGAGGCGCTCGTTTCGCCCGCACGTCCGGCTCTTCCAACTGGCTCAACCTCCGTCGTGTTGCCTGCGCAGGCAACCCCACATCCTCTGCCTGCCTCGACCTCCCCTCTGCCAATGCAGGCAACCCCGCCGCATCTCCCGCATGTCTCAACCTCCACGTTGCCAAGACACGCAACCCCTCATCCCGTCCTTCCTGTCGGCTGTGGGGCCCCCGCGGCTGTGTGCCAGATGCCATGCCCGCCTCGACTTCCCGTGACACCGGCGATGCGAGAAGGCGACGCATGGATCCGTGACCTTCGACGGGTTCGGAAATCGATTGCTGCGTGAGGGACACGAAGGAGCCGCCGGATTTCTTGTTCGGGCACGTGGCGTCGTCTGGCACTGCAGCATGAAGCACCAGACCGGGCCCCCTTCATCATCATGGCATGTGGGCTGCTTACATTTAATTCCTCCGGCGCTTGTAAGACTGGCATTAATGTTTCAAAAGGCTGGGTGCATGTTTGACAATTTTTGAACAGACCAGCCCAATGTGTTCCACCGTCTATGCAGCGATCTTATCATGCCTGGTGGGCTGGACACAAGTGATTCCTTGCCTTTCCTTTCCTTTCCTTGCCTTGCCTTGCCTTTCCTTTCTTCCTTCTCAGAGGGACATTGCGGATGGGGCCTTCCAGAATACGGGTTCTGTCTCATCGCCAACTTCGGCCACACACACGCGCGCGCGCACACACACGCGCGCGCGCAAACGCACGCACACACACACACACACACACACACACACACACACACACACACATGCGTGCGCACACATAAACGTGCGTACACCAATGAAGATATGACATTCGAACGGAGAGGGAATGCCCAAACTTCTACAAGCAGCTCCCAACACCCCTACCCAAGAAAAGCAAAAGAAGAGAGAGAGAGAGAGAGAGAGAGAGAGAGAGAGAGAGAGAGAGAGAGAGAGAGAGAGAGAGAGAGAGAGAGAGAGAGAGACAGAGGGAGAACGAAAGAAAGAAAGAAAAAGAAAGAAAAAAAGGGAGAAAGAGAGACAGACAGACAGACAGAAGGAGGGAAGGAAGGAAGGTAGGAAGGTAGCAAGGAAGGAAGGAAGGAAGGAAAGAAAGAAAGAAAGAAAGACAAAGAAATATTGAGAAAGAAAGGAGGGAAGGAAAAGAAAAAAAAAAAAAAGAAATGACGAAAGACAGTCTCTGGTAGCAGGACAGTAGGATGGGAATGGAGGCACACACATCGCTGGGCAAATCCAAGGCTCTCCAGCTGGGTTGCCGTGATTGGCGGGCCCCCCGCACTTCCGGGCACCCCTCCAGCCGTTTGGTTGCTGTCGGCAGGGGGTGCCGCAATCACTTTTGGTCCCACATTTTGTGAAACGAATCGAGACAGCAGAGCTCCTCCTAGGACCACTGCGCTCTCACGACATCAGTGGCTCAGCTCTGGCAGACATCATTGTCAGGTCTGGCAGACATCAACACCCAAATGTCAGGTCTAGCACAAATCAACACCCAAATGTCAGGTCTGGCAGACGTCAACACCCAAATGTCAGGTCTATGACAAATCAACACCGAAATGTCAGGTCTGGCAGACATCAACACCCAAATGTCAGGCCTGGCAGACATCAGATTCTGTGGTCTGGCAGACAGGACTTCAAAAGTCTGTACTGACTTCATCCCGAGTTCTTCTTTTCAAACACCCCACCACATGTCTGGGTCATGGGGCATGCATTAACATAGGCGTGCGCGTTGAGGAGGTCGCATACACCTGCGTGCGCGGGGGCGTGCGCATGCACACTGGCACCTGTGCGCATGCAACTTCTTTCTCTTCCTCCTCCCCCCCCCCCTCTCTCTCTGTCTATCTCTATCTCTCTCTCCCCCCTCCCTCACACTCTCTCTGTGTCTGTGTGAGTGTGTGTGTGTGTGTGTGTGTGTGTGTGTGTGTGTGTGTGTGTGTGTGTGTGTCTCTCATCAACACACACACACACACACACACACACACACACACACACACACACACGCACGCACGCACGCACACACACGCACACAGATCATGCACGCACATGCACAAGATACAAGAGGGGCCTTCATCACCCCCGCCCCAACCTTTCCCCACAATCAAGAGCTCCCTCTTAATGGGAAGACGCTGCAGACTGATCCCTTTATTCTTTGTACATCCCCCACATGACTCTACATCCGCCACTTGACTTTCCACATCATCTCCGCCCGGCTGTCAATTCCTCTCTCATTGTAAATACCTCTTCATCGCAGCAACCTCTCATAGTTGACACCTCTCTCATCCCAAACACCTCTCTCACCGTAAACACCTCACTCATCACAAACACATGTCCCGTTGTAAGCACCTCTCTCAAAGTAGACACCTCTACCATTGTAAACACCTCTGCAGAACAGGAAGGCGGCCCCGCCGAGGACACCCACCGCTACCGGGGGAGACAAGGCCGCCGGTTCCCGAAGCAATCCCCGTCTTTCCAGACACAGCCCCCGAATCGTCGGCCTCTGTCGCGCCGCCAGCAAAGCTAGACACAGCCTCGGGAGGCGGCGAGGGGGCCGTGGGCGTCTGCAGAAGCTGCGCGAGAAACGAGTCCTCTCCTTGGGTCCCTCCGGCTCCGCTGCCCCCGCTGTCCGTCCCGCTGACGCTCCCAGCGGCCCCATCAACAGCGGCGGCGGTGGCGGTGGGAGGCGGCGGCGCGGCAAACAGGTTGGGGAGGACCGCCGGCGGCGGCGGAGTGGGCGGGGGCGGGGAAGGCGCAAGGGGCGGAGGGGGCAGCGTGGGTTGCGGCCGAGGAGGGGGCGGCGGAACTGCAGGGAGGGGCGGAGGTGGGGGAGGTGGCGGAGGGGGCGATTGCGGCGGAGGTGAAGGTACTTGCGGTGGCAGTGGCGGTGGGACGACGGGCGGAGGTGGGGGAACTTGCGGCGGCGAAGGCGGGAGCAGGACGGGCGAAGAGGGGCCTTGCGGAGGGGGAGGGGTGGGTGGCGGTGGCGGGGCTACGTGGAGAAACACATCAGGTTATTGCTCTGGAGGCTTGAACATCACAATCCCGTGCCACAATCCATTGCCCATGAACTGGGACTTGAGCCTCCTGACCATCTTAATTCGGAAGCCAAGGGGGAAGAGAAGAACGTGGGGATCATGTGTCCAAAGGCATCAATCCATTGGGTCCTCCCAGAACTATGCATCCCTTCCAAACAAACCTCCCCTCCCACACCACACACACAAATACTCACACACACACACACACACACACACACACACACACACACACACACACACACACACACACACACATGCGCGCGCGCGCGCGCGAGAGAGAGAGAGAGAGAGAGAGAGAGAGAGAGAGAGAGAGAGAGAGAGAGAGAGAGAGAGAGAGAGAGAGAGAGAGAGAGAGAGAGGAGAGAGAGAGAGAGAGAGAGAGAGAGAGAGAGAGAGAGATCAAACAGGGGAGAAGACGTACCGCTCAAAGGAGCCGCAGCGAGATCAAGAGCGGACTCCAGCATTCGAGCGCGTCTATCATTCGTCAAGCGTTGCAGCGTCCAAACTCCGTATGCCAGGGGCTCCCGCCCCGCTTGTTGGGATCCTCCTGCACAGTCCAGCAGCACAAAGGGCATCATCCTTCGGACTGCAGCACCCAACATGCTGCCTTCCGTACCATCATAAGAATCCTAAGGAGAAGTCTCTTGTGAGACTTCTCCTTACATGATTCTTATCATCATAAATGCATGCACCCTGGTGAAAGTTTAGGAACACGGAATGTTTATTCTGGTTGAGAAAAATCAAATAACTATCTTATTTTATAGAAAAATACCTAGTGTACTTGGATCATTTCTATCCCAAGGACTGCAGTGCATCGAGCAGAGGGAACAAGTCTGACAGAGCCGTATGAGGCAGCCCATCCACTTACCTAAGCCCTCCTGCTTTGTCCCGGCATTGCCAAGCTTGCTCCCGAATTCCCAAGGGCATCTGACAATACTAGAGAGAGAAGGGGGGGGGAGTGAGTGAGAGAGAACGTGTGTGTGTGTGTGTGTGTGTGTGTGTGTGTGTGTGTCTGTGTGTGCACGTGTGAGAGAGAGAGAGAGAGAGAGAGAGAGAGAGAGAGAGAGAGAGGAGAGAGAGAGAGAGAGAGAGAGAGAAGAGAGAGAGAGAGAAAAGAGAGAGAAGAGAGAGAGAGAGCACGCGTGCATGTGAACCTGCAGCTGTTCCTGCACAAGCCTGGTCCTCCCTATCCACCAGAAGGTTCCTTCAACCTTTACGCTTGAGGGACCGAAGCAGCCTTTTGCGAACCCACCTAGACTCATGTCTGTCCAGGGGCCTGGTGCCTCAATTTGCCGGTCCCCTCCTGCCTCCACCCCCGGCACCGCACGACGCTCCCAGGCCCCTGTTGGGCCCCCACGGATTTGCGGGGAAGTACCGCCAGGCATGTCAAGGACGACCCTCCCTGGCAGTTTGGACACCAGAACGTCTGTCAAGTGGGTCTGACGAGGCTCGCTGCGCCCAAGTGAGGAAAGATTTTGATTTGGATACGCACTCAAGTTTCGCTCACTCTGGGAGGACGGGGGAGACAGCTGGTAGGACGAGCCCCCGCCTTCCGAGCAAGGCCGTCCCAAGCTTAGCCGTGTGCGGTACAGGGACTCGTGCTGAGAGAAGGGAAGATGTCTCGCCAATGCGGTACCCATCCTGATGCTTGTTGCACCTGAGGGGCCCGGCAGTACAATTTGACTGCCAGGCCCCACATCAGTGCATGCACTGAAAAACGGAGTGGACTCCCGTGACAATCCCACAGGAGCCTCATGCGGGGCTTGAACCCCGGACATGTCCATGGGAAGCAGCTCTTGCTCCTCACCATACCGCACAAGCGGAAACGGCTGCCCCGACACATTCCCAGATGGCACTTCCAATGTATATGAAGACCTTCTCCAATGACTTGCAAGCGCCTCCCACCAGCCGATGGTGGGAGGGGCATTCGTGTGAGGAGCCTCATGCATTGGCAGTACATTTGGGCCACCAGGGGCGGAGCCGTGTGCCCGGCACGGGGTTGGGCCCGCGGGCGGGGACGACCCCGCGAGGCATTGCAGCAGACAAATGCTGAAGCTCCAGCTGTACCGCCCCTGCTTTCCACGCGTAGGCCCTATGGCCACTATCGTGCTTGGCTACAGCCCAAGCGTCTTCTCCTCCCATTTTGGACGGAGGCACTGCATTTCGGCAAGGTCCAAGCCTGCGGTCCCAGAGCGTTATTACACAAGGGGCTTGGAGGGGTCAGGTAAAAGACAAGACCACGAGCCAGACAAGCACAAAGTTCACACCCCAATCGTCGATGCCTTGCGACGGCTGCCCTTGGCACTACAGGGAAAGCAGTGTGAGTGGAAGAGCTGGCAGTTCAACTGCGGATTTATTTGGACATATGAAGCGTTCACATGGTTGTTGAGGGGGTGCACCCATCCCAAAGAGTATTTGAAAACATGCATTATGTCCATGGTACTCGTTGTATGCTTTTCTTAGAAAAGCATCATTGAATTTTCTTAACAATACCAAATCAATGTGTGTGCGTGTGTGTATGTGTGTGTGTGTGTGTGTGTGTGTGTGTGTGTGTGTGTGTGTGTGTGTGTGTGTGTGTGTGTGTGTGTGTGTGTGTGTTTAAGTTGATCCTTTCTTGTTAATCACCCAACGATCTTTCCAAAGATACGTCCACTTCCATTTTGGGATTCACTGCGAAATTGGGAACATAAGCGTGCTTTACCACTATGAAGACGTCCAGGTATTTTTTTGGCATCCATTGCCAAGCACTTCGAATATCTGTTCGGTACACCAGGGGTCCTGACTCTGCAGCATGCAAGCTCTGTCCTCCTGAGAGGGAGCCGGACAAGAGTACTCATTGTTCAGTACCGTTGCACAGGGAGATCAGCTGTGCATTTTAGGACACTTAAGACTGTGATCAAAGAAGGGTTTATAATGCATATTTGGCATGCAAAGCTCTTCAACTTTCGAAAACTATTGATGTACCATAAGAAATGTAACGTCAAGCTTTGCATCATAATCGTCAACCTTCAAACATTCCATGTATTCCCACTGCATACGAACGTTTCAAAGCCCTGATTCTCTTGAAGCCACCACCCAAGCATCCTATTCTTTCTTTCCAAAAACCCAGAGCCTTACTTACGCCAAACCAGTTTTCGCACCTTCTGCCTGCAGAATTCACGAGATAGAGAGCCCCTAGCCCGGCAGCCCGTTCGTATCCGATGGCCACTCATCAGATCTGGTGACTTTAAAATAACCCTATACTAAATTTTTTAAGATCTTAGGCCCCTATATGTCAGTGACGCGAGGCAACAGTCAAATCCCCTAGTTCCCCGGTTCCCAAGGCCCCTAGTTCAGAGCACATAGCGTCTGCAGATCTCCTACGAGAGGAAACCATGAGACGGTCCAAACATGGCTTAAACCTTCCCAGCATGAAAGGTATTACAACGTTAAAGCGATCGACGACACGCTTGTCTCCCGGATGCAGTTGGCCTGTCTCGCGTGGAGCGCACACTGAGCTTCTGGTCCACTTATACGGTAGAGAAGCCCTCCAACCTAATCAGCACCTCTTAACTATGTAGCAGTATATACAAAAAAAAGGTAAAAAAGCAAGAACCCACTGAAGGAGCAGACTTGTTTGTCGCGTTTCGACGTTACATCCTGTGAAGGCCCTCCAACAACCCAAAACGTTCAGCCTGCAGCTATGCGTGAAAGGTCCTGGGATACCTTCAATATACAGAAAACATGCTAATCAGCCAGCGGTGGATGCTTTGTGGCACGGCTTCTGTAGCCATCGTGCGTAGTAAGGCAAAGCTAGATAGGACGCGTACGCCCAACCTTGTTCCCGGCAGAAATGCATTCGAATTCAATTTCACTGAGCGGCCACGTGGCCTGAGCGAGCTGCTCTTTAGAGACAATTCACCAGGTACCTTCGTACCTGGTACCTTCCTGTCACGAGGGTTATTAAGCCAGTTGTTCAGAGCATAAAAGCCGCAGAACGTGATCAATAATGACACAGAAAACGTCCACTTTCGGCAGAAGAACGAAGAATTACATCACAAGGTGCTTGATGACATTATCAAAATTAAGAGTGAAGCCTATTCTAACCGCAGACATTATTGTGAAAGAAGAAGAGCAGAAGAGTCACATGAAGCAGGTGGAAAGATGGAAAGGAGGTGGAGCCAGCCTAATGGGCTTGCGTCTAAAATGGTAATGTACGGGCAGTGAAGCCTATTCTAACCGCAGACATTATTGTGAAAGAAGAAGAGCAGAAGAGTCACATGAAGGAGGTGGAAAGATGGAAAGGAGGTGGAGCCAGCCTAATGGGCTTGCGTCTAAAATGGTAATGTACGGGCAGGCAAGCCTGATGGAAACACTTGCGACCTGTTGATATATGACATGCATGTAAACTACAAAAGGTTATGGGCATTTGCGTATCCTGTACACGGCAGACAGGTCGTCAGTAGACGAAGTTACTCTAGCTGCAGTCCGTACGACTGTCTGCGGAGTATCATGCACAACTGTAGGACAAGACTGGCATCTGGAAATGCCCAGTATCTTTCACAACCAGTTGGTATTCACACCGGTGGGGCAGCCTTACGAGTTCACCCGACAAACGTGTAATCTAGATCAGATTGTACCTTATGTTCGAAAGCGTCCACAACATACCGTGTTTCAAGGTACCTGATGTTCTCAATGGACCCATATCCTAATAGTGCACACATGAAGATCACTTAAAGCACAAGGCGTTCACTAATAATGTTCAGAACTCAACATAAACCCAAATGGGAACCCCAAAGGTACCTCTCAGCGTGTGCCTTCGTGGTTGGATTGACTAATCGACAATTAAGTACCCACTTTAGATTAACAACTTTGCATTTGTTCATGGACATGTGGTACTCATGAGCTTAGTTTGAAGGTGCACCGAGGAGTGTCTGGCTGGTCATAAGGAGGCTATTGATTTGCTGACCTCGAAGGTCCTGTTGCACTGAGGTTGTCGATGCTTGAGGGCTGTGACCCGGATGAGGTTACGAACCTGATGCAAGTATGCCTTTATACCAGCTTCATCAGTGTATTCCGCACAGGGGGCTCGTGTGTTACGGCCAATCAGTTTTGCTTGGCGAATGCCGTCTGGCTCAGAAGCTTGCATTTTCCGTAGCCTAATTAGGCCACTTTCCACAGCCTAAAATGGCCACTTTGCACAGCCTACGATGGCCAGGCACCTGGTCAACACGCCCGGCTGTGCGGTTAATATGATGTTGAAGCCCATTTGAAGCCCACTTTGAGAGGCCCGTTTGTGGCCACTTTGCGGTAAAAGTGGAATGTATCAGCCTCAGGCCCATTTAAAGCCCATTTCTGGTACTTTTGGCAGCCATGTATGTACATGTATATCTGGCTGCGGCACATCTGGCGGGCTGCGCCTTCGTGCCCGGGCAATACCAATAAATACATTACTGCCTCTAATGACGGCCGAAAGCCTCAAAAACTCTTCTCCGTGGTCTGCGCCTTGCAAAACTCGATAGACGGCTGTGTTGCAAGTGTGTGGGGTAAAACAACGATTGAGGGACCTCACCTTCCGCTGAAAGCATACATACAATTGTGTGGGGTAAAACAACGATTGAGGGACCTCACCTACCGCTGAAGGCACACAGCACGCTTATCAATACAAAAAAGCCAGAGAGAAGCGAAGCTAAACCTTCCCCGTGCGGCGCACCCGATGCCAACCAGTGCACTGGCCCAGATTTGGGCAACACCGTCAAAGGTTTTACCCCAAGAGGACAGAGGTACAAGCATCGACTTTCTGAACGTCTAAACATATATCGAATCAGGCAAGCTGGAATGCGAAGAGTCATTGCAATCGAAATTGCCAGCCGAATTAGCAAAGGGGGGGGGGGGAGCAGTCATTCCACACTCCTACACGATGCCTGTCCATATATGTGGCTATATAGCCTTGCGACCCCATACAATCATTGCCTGCTCATAGAAGTCTCCTTGTGTCTAGTAGTTATAACCAGTTAATTAACAGTGTAATCAGCAGTACTGTTATTGTCATCAGCTGTACTGTGATGGTACCGGTTATCCGGTTAACACTGTAACTGACAGAGATGTTAACACGTGTGCCAGTGCGCTAGTGCTGACGATGTGCTACAATTGAACGAGCACTCTGGCCCAGTTCGACTTTGGATTCAACCAGATCTAAAGAAACCATTGGATGTAGCTAGACTCAACAGCTTCTGACTGTATAGACTCAACAGCTTTCTGACTCATTACCTGCCAGATTTCGAATCTGTCTTTGCATATCACTTTGGCCTTTCTCGCGATCAGCTTTTCGGCGAATTTAACAATCGAAGGTAGCCACGTCACCAAAAAACATGTGCACGTGCACGGGTGCAGTGCACTAGAAGAGCGCATGCGTTACTCTCAAGGAATAAACATTCAATTGATTGCAATAGCTCTAAATGTCCAGCCCGCCCATATGGGATTAGAATGTCCAGGCATCCTATGCATGGATTGTAAACATCAAGGAGATAACAACCATCTCATGGGTTGACGGGCATCAACAGCTGGGATGCACACACACAAGGTTCGAACCGCCGCAATCTTGAAGGTTCGAATTCTGCTGCAATCTTGAACAGCTTCAGTATACACTAGGTCTAGTAACAGTCTTTGTGGTAAATTTGTGGCACTGCGCAGTATCTCTCAATCAAATTTCTGTTACATGCGATGCCGTTGATGACAACGTTGCGTATTTTCTCGAAAATTTCGTTGCCCCTTTTCCCGTTAAGGGCTCTGACAGTCCTAACCTTCACTTAAAATCATGTCTTGGCATATATGACAGTCATAAAACCCTTTAGCTATTGAAGCTCTTAGCATGCTAGGTAAAGGGATACCAACGGAGGTACTTTTCAGGTGATTAGGTTAACCACTTGTGCGGACATGCTTGTGCCTATGCATATGCTGTCTTTATGTGACTGCACAATCTGTGCACCATTGCTCGTTATCCTGGACTGCGGGCCTGATGTAGTTAATTAACTACTTATAAGTTTAAGTACTTAAGCACAAGGTTGTAAGGACGATCATACTCCATCTAAGCCATTGCAAAGTATGGATACCAATATGCATAATTATAATTACGCATTACTACTATGCATGTGGACACGTATGAATATTCCATTAATGTCCATTCTGGTACCAGCAAATGATACCGGTAAGTAACTATATGTGTACGTTATAACGTATACATACATGTCTATCTTTATGTATGTATACAGGGTTTCATGGTTTATATTTAAATTGGTTATTGTATATGTCAGAGGCGACGCTCACCTATATAGCTGACTACCAGATACCTATGCCTAGTGTGTACTAGGCGTCCACGCGAAAGTAAACATATAGTTGTAAATGTATTATTCCTGGTGCTTACAAATGTACCATGCATAAATCTGGACTGGTACTGACACATATTTCGCCAGCAAGTAATTGCGTACACGGACACAGATTATCACATACAGAACCGTAAATAAATTAGAAAACAATTGTCAACGGCCACAGGCACTCTGCACTATCAGAAGTTACGGTAGCGCAAGCATTTACCGCTGCTAAAGGCTTCAACTTTCGACCTGAGCCGGATAAGATGGAATCCTCATTTTACTACTGTGCTGGCAAGCCCTTACATAACGGCTGAAAATGCACATATAAGCAGAAGTCACAACTCTCCATCTGTACGCTCACCAAAAAGGTGCCTCTACTTTCCATCTCCTGCCCGTACTCTGCACTTTGTCTTAAGAGCTTGGTCAAGCTTGGTCAACTGCGGGAGGTTTCTCAGGTTTCTTAGTTTCTGTCATCATGATCGGTTTGACGTGAACCTGGTCTACTTGCTGCCATAAACTCCTCGCCTACAGATTCGAATTAACGAGGGCGTCCGAATTCGGACGCCCTCGTGCCCCCATAGCTGCGTAGCGTCTACGCCTGTACAGGCGCCTGGCCGTATACGCGTACAGGCCCCTGGCCGGGCAAGGTCGGACATATCCCATGGCTGCCGTCCAAAGTATGGTACAACAGTACTAGCCAGTAGCTACTAGTACTGCAAGAAGTACTGAACATTGGATACTGGGTACCGTTAACTGTACACCATTCAATACTGGGTGTCGTTAACCGTTCGGTTCACGGTACTGCCTTCTGGAGCTCCACTAGCTTGCTGGGGCACGCTTGGACTCACATCAAACAATTGTAAAGCCTCTTTTCTTTTTGATTTATAAATTCAAAGTCATTAGCTAATGCTACATGGCCAAGTAGCTAGAGAGCTATTGTTTTTTTTTTTTTTTTTTTTTTTTGGGCGGCCATGGATGCACGCCCAGGAACACTAGTGTACTGTCCCTTCGGCCCTGAACACTAGTGTACTGTACAGTCCCTTCTCCCGTGACCGTAGCTAAATCATAACTGACAATAACTACAACAGTCTATACTTAATGCCCCATTCATCCGAAAAATGCACCTTCCGCCCTGGTGAGGATCCTCCTCCGGAGGACAAGGAGAAGATTCCCTGATGGCGGAGTGGCAATTCCTTCGAAGCATACCATAGGCGTATGCGTGTGTCCAGTGCAGTATCCCTGCTCATCCCGTCAGGTCCAGTTGGGCGGGCAATTGTCCATTTCATTCGAATAGAATTCCCTCGCAAGCAAATGACGACCTCATACCGTTAGCCTGCGGCTTGCGGCGGGGACGCAGGTGCGGCAATGGCCAAGCAACACGCCGCTGCAATCAAGCCCCAACACTACCTGTTACAAAAAGGGAGTTTTCTAGACATTCTTTGGAAATGCACTCACTGATTTAAGAGTTTTAATGAAAGGGAAGATGAGACTTTCAGAGACGCTCTTCTGAAACGCCCTCCACAGGAAATCCTGCGAGTGCATAATCGAGCGTTACCCATCATTATTGGGCCGGGGATAAAACTGCGGGCAGTGCTCCGCCCACACAACCATACCCGCTTGCGTTTCACTTAAGGCGGATGCAAGCTTGGAAAAATAATTGTGTCGACTACTGACACGGACGCACACAGCCTACGAGGCCTACACAAAGCAACAGCAGCTGAAATTATATATCATATATGTCCTATTCAGATGGTTCTGTATAGGTCAGCACACTTAAGGGTTGCAGAAGTCAAGATACTGCAGCGGCCAATCACCGGAACGGACACAGCGGTCGAGTTGAGTGTTAAAGCGAGGGGGAGGAACATGGTGCGTGTGTGTGGGGGGGGGGGTGGGGGAGAGGAGGGGGGTTCCAATAATATTTAATGTGATTGATCTCTAATTGGTCCGACAACAGAAAGAACGTGAAACATGTGTCCTCCTCCCATGAATAATCAACCAACTCCCTAAAACTTGGAGCCCAAATGAATCGAACATATCTTCTGACATGTCTCACCATGTGCAACATCACGCAACTAACACTCCAAGGGAACGAAAGCATGCGTTCCCTCATGAATCAGCACGGGCAACATGGTACCGTGGAGATTTCAGAGGAACGGCGCATGTGTTCAGGTAAACGGATCAATACCGCAGGGGGAGGGAGGCATGAATCAATCAGGGGCATGACAACTGGAAAAGCTCTCGAACAAGCCAGACCATACCAGACCACTTGCAAGATATTTGCAAGGAAAGAAAACGTTGTGAAAACAAATGAATAAACAAATAAGTGAAAGACGAAAGGTGACCCCATTGAAGACGCGGGCACAGAACGGGCGGGGCGGGCAAGGGGTGGTGGGGTAGGGGGGCGGGGGGTCGTCGTACTTGCTACCAAGTCCGAGTCCTTGAAGTGGGTATACTTCTGCGCGGCCAATCTACACGCCTCGCAGCAGCCGCCCTCCTGCGGCTTTCGAAAGGGGTCGCCGTAGTCACAGAGCCGTTGTGGCGGCGACGGAGGGCTGCGCTTCTTCACGTCGGGTTCTTCCGATTGCTGCAAGTGCCGAGAAGCGCCGGCTGGTCCCCCAGGGAGCCACGCGCCTTGCAGTGTTGCGGCCTGCGGGAGCCACTGGCTCTCCTCCGGCACAGCCGACGTCGCAGCTTCTTCCAATCCGCTGCTTGACAGCAGTGTCGACGCGTGGAGAGCCGGCCAGAGGGCCTCCGGCTCAGCTTGCAATGCCCATTTATCGGCCGCGGGACTTGAATCGGGAGGATGCGGGGCGGGGACGAAGCCGACGTCGAAGAGACGGTCGCTGGAAACCGAGGCGCGCGGACCCCTCCGCGCGGTTTCGGCGTCCCCGACGTACGGCGGTGCCACGTCAGCATCTGACGGGGGCCCCGGAGGCCACGTGTCTCCTGAACCTGCTGTGAGGTGCATTATGTCATCGGCAACGTAGGGAGGTGCCAGGTCACCCCCTGGAGGGTTCCCAGGACGCCATGCACTGCTTAGAGCTCCAGGAAGCGAGGCGATCCCCCCGCCACCCCATGGAGGTGTCCCGTCACCTGCGGGAGGCTCCCCAGGACGCCGCTTGCGGCCAGGACCTTCTGTGAGGGAAGAAGCTCCCCCGCCACCATATGGAGGTGCCACGTCAGCCGCTGGGGGATGCCGAATCTCGGTTGGGCCCCCGGTGTGAAAGCGCGTGTCCATGTCCCTGTATGGAGGTGCCACGTCAGCTGCTGACGAGGCCTCAGGAGGCCACGTGTCCCCGCCACGTAGGCGGCGCCCCAAGCTCAACTTTGCGGTGGGCTGCAGCAGCGACGGGGCCTTGTTGGCTGGACACTGCTGGTCCTCCGCCGCTGCACAACCGCCATTCCCGTTTCTCAAACTTCTGTATACGTTTTTCTGGGAGTTCCTTCGGTGTTTTCCTCATCTGCGGGCGTGCGTGTGTGTGTGTGTGTGTGTGTGCGTGCGTGTGTGTGTGTGTGTGTGTGTGTGTGTGTGTGTGTGTCTGTCTGTGTGTGTGTGTGTGTGAGAGAGAGAGAGAGAGTGTGTGTGTGTGTGTGAGAGAGAGAGAGAGAGAGAGAGAGAGGGGGGGGGAGAGAGAGAGAGAGAGAGAGAGAGAGAGAGAGAGAGAGAGAGAGAGAGAGAGAGAGAGAGAGAGAGAGAGAGAGAGAGAGAGAGAGAGAGAGAGAGAGAAACAAAAGCCATCCAGGTATGGCATTGCAGAATTTCAACCAAGCCAAATGCATTCCCCAGGCACAACCGGGCTGTCTTAGGGACTGTTTGTGTGCCTGCTAGCGCCGCTGGCGGGGTCTGTCCCACACACACACACACACACACACACACACACACACACACACACACACACACACACACACACACACACACACACACACCACACACACACGCGCGCGCATGCACGCATGCACGCTCGCTTGCTCGAGCGCGCGCCCGCCCGCCAGCGAGCACGCACGCACGCACAAGCACACACACACACACACACACACACACACACACACACACACATACACACACACACACACACACACACACACACACACACACGCTTGCACGCCCGATCTTGAGTAGTCGGTGTCCCAAAGACTCGCCATGTGTAAAGGGCTTACAACCTATCTGGAGGCAAACTTGGGCATGGCCTTCACCATATGGGCTCACCGGGTTTAAGGAGTGAGTGACTCTACCAGATCTGACTTAATGGCCAGCATCAGAAAGAAGCTAGTATGTCCAGGAGGCAGACACGCACCCAGCAAACCCACCTTGAAGTCTATATTACAATTAAAACCACACAAACACACGCACACACACACACACACACGCACACACACACACACACACACACACACACACACACACACACACACACACACACACACTGGGACTTAGACGCAGCACAGGGCGGACAAAAAGAGACGACAGGAAGCTGCACATTGAGCGAGATTCATGCCTTGGTGCACCCCACAATCGCAAAACATAACCTTTGGGCGACACACGAGCTCAATCGGTGGCTGCTCCAGTAAATACATGTGGGTCACCTGACACCAACTTTTCTGTTTCCCCAAAAATTAGATAAATAGATCAGAAATAAGCAAACAAACAAATTTATAATGATAAATTAAAATGAGCTTTAAAAATAATAAATAATTGGTAAATAAAGAAGCATACTTAATGACTTCGCACATCATTAGCATATCAATACAGATGTTAAAAATAGTTAAGTGGCCATTTGACTACTAAGAAGGCAAAATGGAAGGCCACGCACGTCGCAAGCTGAAGCCCAAGATCAGAAGTTGGTCGGCGGTGAGGGGCTTCCCCCGGGCGCCCCCCGGCGCGTCAAAACCTCCGTTGTTGAGGGGTCTGTCTTCTGAGGCCTCTGTGCTGTCCTTCACCACTGGTTGGCCGTTCACCACACTGCTGCTTCCTTTCTTCGTCTCCCCAGCTGCCCCGACGCAAGCGCACCACTTGTCAGAACATTACGTGAGAGGGCCATGTGGTTCCTGACCCAGACGGCATTGTTCAGATGCCATATTCACCCTTACGTTGCGTCATGGATCGCTTCATCGGGAACAGTAAGTGCTTGTTCCTTTGTTTCATTGAGATCAGAGGTTGCGTAGACGCACATATACTCTCTCTCTCTCTCTCTCTTCTCTCTCTCTCTCTCTTGTGTGTGTGTGTGTGTGTGTGTGTGTGTGTCTCTCTCACTCTCTCTCTCTCACACACACACACAGTCTCTCTCTCTGTCACACACACATGCACACACACACTCTCTCTCAATCTCTCACACTCGAACCCACACACATAAATACAAACACAAACACACACACACACCCCTTCCCTCTCTCTCTCTCTCTCTCTCTCTCTCTCACACACACACACACACACACACACACATGCACACACACACACACACACACACACACACACACACACACATGTACCCACACACACACACACAAGCACATGATCATACCCACACAAATGCAGCACGCGGGAAAGGGGAAGGGGATTGGGACAGGCAGAGCCCACCCCTGATACTTGAGAATGAGGCAGGGGAGTCGGTTTGACTGATCCGTCGGTCCGGGAACATGGTAACTGCCACGAGAACACGTGGCAGGGGAAAAAGTATGGTACAAGTGGTCCTCTATTACATTACAAGAAAGACGGTGCCGGATGTCCTGATAAGTACTGCTTGCAAAGTGGTGGAAGGGGAAGGCTGTGGCATCGTCAGGAGCGTAGGGAGGTAAGATGCCCAAAGTGAGGCATGGGGTGAGTGATCAGGTTAGAAGAAAAATGAAATATATCAAACATCAAGTGAGCAGGAAAGTGAAATATATCAAACATCCAAGTTAGAAGGAAATAGAAATGTATTGAACAACAAAGCTAGAAGGAGAGTGGAGTTAACAGCAAAGGCATCAAACCAAGAAGTGAGGGAGGAGTGTGGAGTTGGAAGGAAAGGTATCACACACAGCAAGTTTGAAGGGAAGTGGACTTATAAGGAAAGGCATCAAATAACAAGTTCAAAGGAAAGTGGAGTGTGTCAAACATCAATGTGGACGGACGGAACGTGAAATAGGAAAGGGAAAGTGAAATACACCAAACATCAAATTTGAAAGAAAGGTGTCGAGAACATAAGATTAGAAGAAAAGTGAGATATACACAACAGGGGGACCCAGGAAGCTGCGAGGGAAGAACGCCACCAGTGGTCTTGAAAGTGGCCGGGGGAGGGCTGGGAGCTGCGGAACGTGAGTCATCTGGAGGGGAGGGCGGCTTTGGGGACGACCCCGGACTTGGTGACTCGCCCTCGTATTCCTGTGAAGGGCTCGAGGGACCTGAATTGCTGGATGTTCCAGAGTAGGAAGGCCCTCCCGGGCTCCCCCCGTCTTCGGGACTGGAGGGCCCGCCTCCAGAAGAAGGGCTGGAGGGCCCGCCAGGACCGCCACCGTCTTCGGGACTGGAGGGGCCCCCGGGACCGCCACCGTTTCCGGGACTGGATGGGCCTCCGGGACCGCCACCGTCTTCAGGACTGGAGGGCCCGCCCGGACCGCTACTTCCAAGGGGACTGGAAGGCCCGCTGGGACCGCCACTCTCCCCCGAACTGGACAGCGTGGTGGACCCGCCATCCTCTCCTGAGCTGGAGGGTCCGCCGGAACCAGAACCACCACTCGCCAGCAGACTGGAGGGACTGGAGAGACCCGGAGTGCCTCCTGAGCTGGATCGTCCACTGGGGCCCTCGTCCTCCCCCGAACTGGAGGGCCCGCCGGGACCGCCACTGCCCTCCGACTTGGAGACTCGGCTGGGTCCCCTATCCTCTCTCAAAGACGCGGGGCCCCCGAGTCCCAGGCCGCCTGCGGCACCAGAGGCACGCCTGGGACTGGCAGGGTCGTCCGATGCCGCTCGAGGTGGCAGAAGACTGATCCCTTGAGGGACCGCAGGAGGCGGCGGGAGACTGATCCCCTGAGGGACCGAAGGGGTCGGGCGCACCGCCGTGCTGCCTGAGGCCACCTACCAAATGCAGAATACCCTTGTCATCAGGGCAATACAGAACTCTGACATTGTAGAATGGTGTTGTGGCTGACATCCATGACATGGCACTGTAAGTGGATCCATGACGTGGCATGGTGGGTGGCGACATGGCATGGCATGGTGGGTGGATTCAGTGGCATGGTATTGCACATGGAACCAGGACATGGCATGGAGGCGGGAATCATTCCACTAGCATGGTGGGTGGGTACATGGCATTATGACATGGCATGGTGGGTGGGTGCATGTAATCATGGCATGGTGGGTGGGTGCATGGCATCATGACATGGCATGGTGGGTGGGTGCATGTAACCATGGCATGGTGGGTGGGTGCATGTAATCATGGCATGGCATGGTGGGTGGGTGCATGTAATCATGGCATGGTGGGTGGGTACATGGCATCATGACATGGCATGGTGGGTGGGGTACATGGCATCATGACATGGCATGGTGGGTGGGTACATGGCATCATGACATGCAATGGTGGGTGGGTACATGGCATCATGGCATGGCATGGTTGGTGGGTACATGACATCATGGCATGGTGGCATCATGACATGCCATGGTGGGTGGGTACATGGCATCATGGCATGGTGGGTGGGTACATGGCATCATGGCATGGTGGGTGGGTACATGATATCATGACATGGTGGCATCATGGCACGGCATGCTGGGTGGAATCCTGACATCATGGCAAGGGGGGTGGGTACATGACATCAGGGCATGGCATGGGGGCATGGCATCACGGAATGGCATGGGGGGTGGCACATCATCAAAACATCATGGGACATGGCTTGGTGGGGGGGGGGACATGGGCGGGACCACACTGGTGGGGCAGAGCCCTGTGCTGCGGAAGGTCCTCGGGCGCGTCCTCTGGGGGATCGAAGGGGCTCCCTGTCGGGTGCCAGGGCTGATCCGCTTGATTCGAAGGGACCCTCCACTTTCTGTACCGCACGCCCCCCACACACTGAGGTTTTGGATGCCCAGTGGCAGACAGCTCATACAAGATGGCCGAGGTACACAGCTCATACTAGATGGCCAGGAGGCATGATAGTTTGAATCCCGATTCCTGGACCTGCGTGTCTGTGCCAGTGGGTTGTTGTTTGATTCCCAAGGCCTGGACTTGCCTGTTTGTGTTGCCTTTGACTTCAGTGAAAGGGGCCCCTGGGGTGCATTGGGTGTGCTATTGGCGGGGCCAAGACGTTTTCTTTGAGGGGTGCAGGCTGCGGGTGCAGGTATTGGCTTTCCTGGATTCAGCTGCATCATTGGAGAATAATGAAGGAGAGAGGGAGGGAAGACGAAAGGGAGGGAAGGAGGGGGAAGGAGGGGGTGACAGAGAGCGGGAGAGAGGGAAAGTGGGGGAGGGGGAGGAGAGGGGGGGGAGGGAGATAAAGGGGGAAGGGAGGAGAGAGAGAGAGAGAGAGAGAGAGAGAGAGAGAGAGAGAGAGAGAGAGAGAGAGAGAGAGAGAGAGAGAGAGAGAGAGAGAGAGAGAGAGAGAGAGAGAGAGAGAGAAGGGGGAGGGGGAAGAGAGGAATGGAGGGAGGGAGGGGGGGGAGAGAGAGAGAGGGAGGGGGAGGGGCCGGAGAAGGGCGGAGTGTGTGTGTGTGTGTGTGTGTGTGTTGTGTGTGTGTGTGTGTGTGTGTGCGTGTGTGTGTGTGTGTGTGTGTTTGTTGTGTGTGTGTGTGTGTGTGTGTGTGTGTGTGTGTGTGTGTGTGTGTGTGTGTGTGTGTGTGTGTGTGTGTGTGTGGTGGGTGCGTGAGTGACACAGAGGGAGGAGGGGGGGGAGAGCTAGAGAGGGGCGGAACGGGGGAGGTGAGTAATAATTGCGACAAAGAATTTATGCAAAAGCCAAGAACAGCAATTAAACAGCGGAAGCAGTCTGGGAGGGGGGGTTGGGGCGCCATCCAGTCCTGGGGTGATACCACAGACTCGTCTTCTCCACCGTTGTCAGCCGTGGGGGGCGCAATCCCATTGCTTAGTGCTGCGCTCACGTCTTCTCCCTCCGTGTCTGGAGGGGCGTCGGGCAGTTCGGGCGGGCCCCCTTGTGACGGTACCCTGACAGGGACCGCGGGACCAGCCTGGGCAGGCGGGGGTGCGGTCGCCTCTCCGCCCCTCCCGCTCCCGCTCGCGGACACACTTCTCCCCGAGGACCAATCACCAGCCACAGGCGGCGGTCCAGCCTCCCCAAGGCCGCTTTCAATTAATTGCCTGGAAGTAGTCTCTCTAGTTTGCCTATCCTCAAAGCTGCTGTCAGTTGATAGCCTTGCAGTGGTCTCTCTACTTTGCCTATCCCCAAAGCTGCTTTCAGCTAACCGCCTAGCAGAAGTCTCTCTAGTTTGCCTATCCTCCAATCTGCTCCATTCTGGAGGCTGGGGCCCTTCGGTGAGATGATCCCCAGTGTGCAATCCCACATTGGCCTGCTTGGGTACAGGTGTCGGATGCCCAGTTGCCAATAGCTGGCTGTCCACCATCCTGTATCTGGGCATGTTATCTTTTCCGGGGGCATCGTCGCCAGCAGGGGAGGAAGTGGGGGAGTCCCGTGGCGCCCCTGGTGACTGCGGAACCTCAGTCCCTTCTGCGGCAGGGAGACTCACGGCCTCTCCTTTGACGGTGTTTTGGCGCTCGTGCGTTTGAGCTGTGCCCAATGGTTTTGCCGTGCTTGCTGATGTGGCAGGCACCAAGGAGCCTGATTGGCTGGGCTGGAGGATGTCCTCCTCATCTCTTCCTTCCCTGTCAATTTGCCAGCACCAGTGACTGGGCATTGGTGTTCTGCAATGTTCTGTTCTGTGAGCAAGAAACCACAAGCGAGCCGAGTACAGGACACGAAAACCCTCGCAGCCTCCCCTCCTCCCGCCTCCCCCCTCCCTCTCTCTCTCTCTCTCTCTCTCTCTCTCTCTCCTCTCTCTCTCTCTCTCTCTCTCTCTCTCTCTCTCTCTCTCTCTCTCTCTCTCTCTCTCACACACACACACACACACACACACACACACACTCTCACTATCTTTCTCCCCTCCCCCAGGCCCTCTCCTTTTCCCCCTTTTCCTCCTTCCCCACCTATATCCCTTTCCCCCAAATGCATGCATGCACATGTGTGTGTGTGTGTGTGTGTGTGTGTGTGTGTGTGTGTGTGTGTGTGTGTGTGTGTGTGTGTGTGTGTGCGCGCGCGCGCGCATGTGTGTGTCCTCTACCCCAAGCATTCAGATCAGATGCCAAAGTTGTGACATGCAATGCAATTCACTGCATCACCTTCTGCATCACTGTTGTGAGGGGTAGCTCTAATCCCTGAATCGCCAAACACCTTCTCGCACAAGACTATTTGACCTTGAGCATGCCAAGGAAAACTTGAAGCTTGAAGCTTTCATTTCAGAAGACATACCACTTTTCTGGAGGCAGGTAGGCCGCATTGGATGGATAGAGCCAACTTCTGTAATCTTCATTGTCACCCTGCGCCAATGGTACCTGCTCAGGTAGCTCCCTCGGCTCTCTAACAAGATCGATTTGTTTCGAAACCCCAACTGACTATTACCTGGGTCTGCCAGTTAGCTAGTAATCCATGAACTGGAGATTGCTGATTGGCGGAAACGCTTTGACGGGTTCCTGCGACGGGCAAGAACTGGTGCATCAACTTTTCATTGCCTGACTCTCAACCTCAAGCCAGTAGACATGAATGCAGGTGATAAGGAACCTTCCCAAAGATTTTCCCACATATCAATCCAAAGAGAATAAGAAACAAGTTTATATATGTCGTGATAGGGGGCTCAAGCGATGAGTCACAATACACATGCTTACCGATTCCAGTTAGGGAAGCATAAAATTTGTACATACCAGGAAGCAGTATCGCGACACAAAATATGATGAACATTCAGATACTTTCCAGGTGCTTGCGTGACTACGCCGGGGTTTGAACATTGATGTCGCTCTTTCTCGTTATTGCAGCCTATCCGGGCTTAACAACGATCATGCCACAGATACCACAAAATTAAAGCCCCTAACAAAGAAAGAAGATCCAGAGTTATGAAAAGAATAAAGAAGTTTGCACAAGCACCTCTTCGGTGCAGCAGAAGGGTGTAGTGTCCGCAGGAAGTTCGTCCGCCGCGTCCAGGTTCCTGATTAGATCCTAAGTTCGAAATCTGGGGGCCAATTCCCTAGGTGGCAGCCCCGTCGGACCCGAGTTAGAAACGAACACAGCCCGCACAGTTCACCGGGAGACTCTACTCCGCCGAATCAACTCCTGGATTTGCCCGATCCGAGCCTATAATTGGGTTGATCGGCTTGAAAGATCTTCAACGAAGTTCACCCGCGACTCCACACCCCTTGCGGCTCAAGGTCGTGACTCAACGTCGCCTGTCTCAGACTTCTCACCCAGTTGTTTGAATTTCACACTCTCCTCCTGCCGAGTTTACACCCTCGACACCCCTGGGGGCTTTCCACCTCTATCCTTATCTTTTCAAGGTAAAAGTGAAATATCTCTATCCTGATCTCTTCAAGGTAAAAGTGAAATATCTCTATCCTTTTCTTTTGAGGGCGGGCGGCATTGTCTGTGACCCTGGGTCCACTTTGTTCCTCAATGCTTCAGACCAAGACCTCCACCCATATGGACAGAATGCTTCTATTAGTACATTATATACTTCGGTTAGGATAGGCTTCACTTTTAATTTTAAACTACATAAAGAGTGGATGACAGCTGCGTGGATCCTCGTTATCACTAAATGTTCCAGGCCAATCCCTCCACCCATAAGCACTTGATGCTTCCTAGATCAGCGGCTTGGATCATCTTTGTCCCGAGTTTTCCTGGGAACTCCAGCGAGGTAGAATTTTTGTGGCTTTTTGGCACAAGTTTCTTCCCTTTCGGGATGGGTCCTGATCGTGGCAAATTTCGGACTGACATGTGACCTCGGTGGAGTTCCCAGTGTAAACATGTAAACAGCCCAATCCCTCCCAACACAAGATAAGATAAGAAGAATTACATCAGGCACTCCGATGCTTGCTAGATCGGATCCCTGGACCCACTCTTCCAGCCCAATAACCTCCACCCTTACGCACTCGATGCATCTAGATCAGCCTGCGTGGACTCCCCTAGGTCACTCAATATTCCATCCCAATCCCTCTACCGAGGATTATTATAAGCTCTTGATGCTAGCAGCGCTTGCTTATAAGCTCTTGATGCTTGCTAGATCAGCTGCGTGCACGTGTTGCCACGTGGATCCTGTCTAGACATAAAAGTGATGCACATCCGAACCGCAAGCCACCTACCCTACATGCTGGGACGCGGTAGCCAGGGGCCATCCCCGTTGTCACTCAAAAGTTCCAGCCCAATACCTCCACCCTTAAGCACAGGCACACGCATGCATCAGCGAGAACGCCCCGATCAAGATTTGCCACGATCGTTCTTTTTCCTCCTTTTTTTGTTTGTGTGTGTGTGTGTGTGTGTGTGTGTGTGTGTGTGTGTGTGTGTGTGTGTGTGTGTGTGTGTGTGTGTGTGTGTGTGTGTGTGTGTGTGTGTGTGTGTTTGTTTCCAACAAGCACATCTGCGAATCGGGTCTCGGCGTCTAACTTTGGCCGAAGGGTGAGCAACCCCTTGCTGTAGGCTACACCAATGCATTTTCCACACCTCTAGGATTGTCAGCTGAAACTCCGTGTGCAGACATCTGTTTACATCTGGGTACATCTGTCTCCAAGATCTTCCCACGGGAAGATCCTGGAGATGCTGGGCAGATAACATTACTAATAGTTTCTTCAGGCAAACATGATTGCATAATACAAAACTAGGTGTGAACGTCTGTCAGGTTGGATGCTGCACACACACACACACACACACACACACACACACACACACACACACACACACACACACACACACATGTAAATATTCAAAATTTCATGGTTTAAACCACGGTATCCTTCTAATGCTTACAGGTATCTGCGTGGATCGAAGCTGTCTATAAATAGTCTGTAGCTACATGTTCAGTAACTTCCAACTTTTGGGGGTGATCCGAGCCTGCATGCCATCCTCTATAGGAGCGTTTGGCCACGTTACCCCTAGTTTACGGTCGACGTTCATAGGAACTCGTCGGTCACCACCCATGGCACATATAGTGGCCTTGGGCCACGGCTTTCTTTGACCATGTTCTACGTATGGGGGCCTTCATGTAGTGCGGAGCGGATCGGGATCTCTTGTCCCCGGTCCGGCTCGGATACATAAGCGGGCGATTATTCGTACAAGTACCTTGGTACTTTTAGCCGATCGGTTAGAACCCCGACTCTGGGTCGAGTCGGTCGAGGGTTCGATCCCCCGGCACAACATTTGGTATCGGCGATCTGGTTGATGGGCCATTTTTCATGGTAAAATCGCGCTCGGGTATGAGCGCGAGGCTGAAATGGGCCCAAATCGATCGCAGGTGCTTGGTGCACGAGTTTGAGGCCCCACGGGAGTGGCCACGTGATCAGGCACAGTGCGAAGGGGGGATTCGGTGATCGGTGGCGATAATCGCGGGATGTCAGCGCGGTATATCTCTTTCCCTGGCGGCCAAGCGGGCCGTTGAGTAACGCCTAAGAGTGGTGGAGTGCGAGCGAGGACGCTCGATTCTTAGGTGGGGGGAGATGTAGTGCGGAGCGGATCGGGATCTCTTGTCCCCGGTCCGGCTCGGATACATAAGCGGGCGATTATTCGTACAAGTACCTTGGTACTTTTAGCCGATCGGTTAGAACCCCGACTCTGGGTCGAGTCGGTCGAGGGTTCGATCCCCCGGCACAACACTTCAGGCCAAGTTCTGGCTCTACTATTCTTTGCATTCATCATTTTGGTTGCAGTATTGTTCTTGTCCTCACGCCAAATATATTATCCTGTCTTCACACCAAGTATATACGAATGAAAAGACCGGATGGCAACCGACTCAAGGGTGACGACCAGCAGATCTGATCAGCTGAACTACATGCATCGAGACATATCTGTATAGCTTCAAGCAACGGCGACTCCCCTTCTATCCACGTACGAACATGGCCTAAATATATTAATCTGACGGAACTTGACGGAATTTAACTTTATAGAGTAATCTGCGATCCTGCTTTTTGTGTCAGAATTTCTTAACGAACGCTTTTGAGATATACATAACAAGAACTTGTGTGATCCTGACGAAACTTCGCTTTCAAGCCTTACTATCTAATGCTAAGATCAGGCAGGAACTCTGGTTAGCATGAGATCAAGCACACTGTGTCCGAAGCCGACCCAAATGTCATCGACCCGCAGGACAGAGCACTGCAAAAAAATCTAAACAAAAAGATTGCGTTCCGATCAATAAGCTCATGGCGAAGTCATGACTGATCAGTGGCCGAATATGAACTAGGGTGGGAATGTCTGCAAACTCCCGCAAATAGACGGTTCATGACCGGTTGATCAAGTAGCCCAACTCCGCTATCCCATGTTGCCTGCACATCTTTCTTCAAACAATTTGAGTTTCTTTATTTGGTCGCCCACAGCGAGATCCCACTTCAGATTCATGGCGCGTTTTACCCGGTAAGGAATGCACGTGACAGTCAAGGGCCTGCCTGCGGAATTTAAAGTTTAACTTCAAATTTAGCTTTGAAGGAGGGGGTTGGGAAACAAAGTCCATTCATCCCTGTTGCGCAAACCCCGTTGCCACACCACAAATTTGTTTAAACCCACGTGCCACGCCTTCAGAAGCATTCCCTTGGAATATCTAGACCTCCTGGCACGACTGCTTCAGTGGGGTCAAACCACCAAGAATTGCAATGTACTCCAAGACCCGCCAGCTCTGCATCCGTGACTTAAACACCATGTCTGGCGAAAAACGAGGACTGAAAGCGACATCATTTTCATACCGGATATCGATTCGAACCCTGGTCGACTGCCACCTAAAGATCACCTACCGTGCACAAACTACAATGACTGAACGCAAAGCGCCCTCGATCCCAAAATATAAATACTGTCTATTTATACGTTGGGATCTTCATCCCAACTGGGGGTTGGGGAGGGGTTGAGAGGGGCCGCCGCATCTCACAACACTTCTCGAGAAGCTTCAAAACCCCTTACCCTGCTTGCTAAGAAAAATTTCTTCTACTAAGTATGGGCTAGGCACCGTATGCGCATCTCCGCACGATCTCACTCACCGGACGGTTCACACATCATAACTCCCGTCCAACACAGGCGGGATGGCATAACGACAAGTTTGAACAGGGTTTCCTGCTTGAGCGCATTGTCCTGCTGCCCATGCGCTGCCTGTGCGCGCTATCAAAGGACAAACAAGCCGAGTTTTAACACAGTTGTTGCCAGCTCTTGAAGTCGCAGGCGCCGCTCCACTGGACTCCCTAGAGCCCACATCCCGCCGTGGCTTGACAAACATTCATTTATGCTTGCCGGCCTGATTCCTTCAACAAACTTAGAAGACCAAGAGCCGCATGCTGGAGTTGACTCCAACACTGCTGCCTCAAAGGTAGGCCAAGCTTGACTGGCTCCCTCACAGGCATTTGCAGGAGGCGTCGACTCGAAAGAGCTGCGTGCTGGAATCCATTCCACACCTTTTGCCTCGCAGATAGCGCATGCTTATCGGTTGACTGAGCCTCCGAGAGGAATCTGTCAGTGTGCATCGATCTTGAGGAGATGCATATGTTTCAGCATATGCCACCATCCCATCATATACCATTGGTTTCCACACCAGGCGTCGACGTGAAGAGCCGCTTCTGGAATCTTCCCACCCCGCCGCCCCCTTTTTGTTTCCATCCATGGTTCGAGCGCCCCTGAAGCCTCAGGACCATGCATGCAGAAGGGGGAAGAAGCTGCCACTGCCTCTTGATCCATGGGGATGGGGAGAAAATTGGGCAGTACACAAGGTCAGGCTGCCGGCGGAGGCGGGGCGGGTTTTGTCGCAATTGCCAAGCAACATGTCACTGCACTCCCCATCACGTTGTAAGGAAGGAAGGAAGGAAGGAAGGAAGGATGAATAACCTTTGTCAGGGCAGACTGGAGACATTGTTCTGAACAAGGAGGCCGAGGTGTGAGACATTATTCCCAACGGAAGAACTGACTTGATTTGAGCCTTGAGACACTATTCCACGCACGAACAGATTGAATTTGAGCCTTGAGACCTTAATCCCAACGGAAGAACTGATTTGATTTGAGCCTTGAGGCACTATTCCACGCGAGAATAGATTGCGCCTTGAGGCATTATTCCCAACGGAAGAACTGATTCAACTTGAGACTTGAGACGTTATTCCACGCAAGAGGACTGAAGCGTGAGACTGAGACGTTATTCCACGCAAGAACAGATTTGGATAGAGGGAGACAGAGACAGTATTCCACACAAGGCGTGACTTGATATTTGAGACCATGTTCTACACAAAGAACAGCTTTGACTTGAAAGTTTCGGACAGTGCTGCACACAAAAACAGGTTTGACTTGAGACTTGAGACATTATTCCACACAAGAGCAGTTTTGACACATTTTTCCCAAAGTCAGCCTCCGCGAAATGGCGCGGCCAGGCGCGACCAAGTTCCCTTCCCGATTAGGCGTGTTGCTGCGCCTGACACCTGTTGCGGCTCAAAGGGCGGAGCGTTCGTCGCATGCACACGTTTGAACGCCACATGCGCACGTATGATCACACGATGTGTGTTAGCGCACATGTGTGCATGTGCTGCATTGCGTCATTTGCGGCAAAGGGCGGGGCTCAGTGTCCGGAACGAGCAGGGAAGAAAAGAGGCGAGGAAGTGGGTGAATGCTAAAGGGGGACAAGTGGACTGAAAAAGGCAGCAGCGGAGTTGATAGTGGAAACGGAGGGAGGGGGGCGAACAGAAGCGGGATCCCGCCCCGGGCTGGAGAGGAAAAGAACAAGGTGTCGAAGCCCCCCCCCCCTTCCCCAACCCAACACCGGGGGGGCAGGACCGGAAAAAATAAAGGGGAAAACACGAGAAAAAAATAGTGCGGAATTCCTCCCCGCTGTGCGGGGGGATCGTACTTGGCATCAGATCCGAATCTCTGAAGTGCGTGTACTTGGCTGCGGCCATTTTGCAAGCCTGGCAGCAGCCACCCTGCCCCGGCATACGGAAGGGGTCCCCAAAGTCGCAAAGCCGCGGCGGGGGAGAGGGCGGGCTGCGCTTTCTCACGTCGGGCTCTTCCTGCTGCAAATGGCGCTGCGCGCCCGACGCGCGTCCGAGAGGCCACCCGCCCTCCGTAACGTCCGCCCCCACGGCCCACACGCTCTGCCCCGCCGTGGGCCACGCCCGCATCTGCACAGCCGACTCCGCAGGCCCCGCGTTGGCGCCGGGGCCAGGGCCCCCGCGAGCGGCGGGCGCAGGTACCGGCGCCCGCCGGGACCCCGCTTGTGCGGCCACAAGACGCTGCAGGAAGGGGTCGCGGTCGGGGTCGTACGCACGCGGCCAGAAACTGGACTCGGACAGGGGCTCGAGCGGCAGCGCGTCCGGGGCGTCTCCGCCGTACACCGGCGCCACGTCAGCAGCTGACGGGGCCCCAGGGCGCAATGTGCTGTCGGGGTCGTCCGTGAAGGAGGCGGATCCCAATTCATCGCTTGGAGGTGCGGGGGCGAATTCCGACGCGACGTGCGGAGGCCACCCGTCCCCGGCACGCAGCCGCCGGCCCGCGCCCATGCTAACGCTGCTTTGCAGCATGGGAGGCGGCGGCAGCAGGAGCTCCCGCAGTGTGGGGGGCCTCTGAACTGGGCACTGCTGATCCGGGGCCACTGCACCCCCACCCGCCCCCTCGTTTGCTCAACGCCCTCCTGGTGTGTTCCCTTTCCCTTCGAACTGCGTCGAGGCGGCTTGCGCCCCCCCCCCCCTCTCTCTCTCTCTCTCTCTCTCTCTCTCTCTCTCTCTCTCTCTCTCCCCCCTCCCTCCCTCCCCCCTCCCCCCCCTCTCTCTCTGTGTGTGTGTGTGTGTGTGTGTGTGTGTGTGTGTGTGTATGTGTGTGTAAATGCGGGGCGTGTGTGTGTGTGTGTGTGTGTGTGGGTGTGTGTGTGTTTGGGTATCTGGAAGCCCCCTATTACGTCAAGCCAGCAAAACAAAATATACTAACAGAAGAGTTTCGGCCCTTGTCAGAAACAACACAGTTTTTTGACGCCAGAAGGCCGCACGCCACATCAAGTCAGAAACACAACAATTTCGGGCGCCAGAGCACCACGACACAGTGCAGCAAAGAATGGGGGACGGGGGCCAACTCACGCCGCATGCTGAAGCCCAAATCGGAAAGCTCCTGGGCCGTGAGAGGCTTTCCGCGTGCACCTCCCGGCGCGTCAAAACCTCCGTTGTTGAGTGGCCCCTCTTCGGAAGCCTGCGTCGTGCCCACCACCACACCGGGCTGCCCCACTACTCCTCCTCCTCCATAGATGATTGTTCCCCCGCCTGCACCCGCCACACCGAGCCCCAAACAATTTCATCCTCATGATAATTCGAGAAAAAAGGTTCAAAGGTATGGATTTTTCTTTCTACCCGGCCTTCGTGACGGGTATCGTGCAGTGTTCATGGCTTCGTTCATTCGTTCGTTCGCTCGATTTACAGCCAATCATCCGTTCATACATTCGCGGTTTGTTCGTGTCATTCATGCATGCATCCGTTCGTTCATTCCTCTGCTTGGCCAATCATTCATTCAGGCATCGATTCGTTCGCTTGTCCGCTTACTAAGAGTTGCGTTCGTTCATTCTCGCTTTGTTCCTTCCGGTTCGTTCGTGCATGCATTCACGCGGTCATGTGTTCGTTCATTAAACTAAGCATTCATTCAAACCTTCCGTCCTTCATTCAACTGTACAATCCTCCACTCACTCACTTCAATCAATCATTTATTCAGTGATATATCCAACCATTCATTCACCCATACATTTGTTTCAATGTTCATTTCATTCAAGCACTCATTCGTTCAGTCACCAGCAACCCGGCTCAGCCTTGAGGTTATCAAGCCTGGCCCTCCCCCCGCCCTGGGGGGTGCGATCTCTCAGCCCTAGGGGGCCAGGCAGGGGCTCGGTGGGAAGGCAGGCTCAGGGGACCCCCACCAAGTCTGCCTGACTCGGAATGAGGAGGTGAGGCTTAGATGACAAAACGCTAGACGTTAAACGACATGAAGCTGGGCATTAGAGAACGAGAAGCTGGGGGATTGCCTAACAAGGAAGCGGAGGAAAGAATAAAAGGACAAAAAGACAGGGTACAATGGAAGACGAGCCGGGGGCAAAAGTACGAGGGCCGGGGGCAAAAAGCCCGGGGCTGGGGGCAAAAAAAGCCAGGGGCCGGGGACATAAAACCGGGGTGCAAAGAAAAGAGAAGGTGTGGTAACGTGGCAAGAGGCTGGGAGTTCGACGGCTTGAGTGTGGCGTAGAGAGTGTGGCGCAGAGAGTGTGGACAGAGAGACTGTGGACACAGAGACTGTGGCCTCGAGAATGTGGTGTAGAGGATGTGGCACAGAGATTGTGGCGAAAAGGGCCTCTCATGGAGCGTGTGGCATAGAGTGGGTGGCATAGATGGTGTGCCAATGAGATTGGGGCATTGAGTGTTGCGTTGAGCATGTGGCGTAGAGAGTGTGACATGAGTGTCGCATAGCGTGTGACATCGAGCGCGTGGCGTAGAGCCTGTGGTGTAGACAGTGTGGCGTAGAGAGTGTTACATGGAGCATGTGACTCACCGGTCAATAATGGTACGCTGCCGATTTGTGTGAAGATGTTTGGGGGAGGGCTTGGAGGCGGCGGCGGCGATGGCGGAGGCGATGGAGAAGGGGGGGGCTCCGGGACAGGGGGCGGTGGTGGGGGCGATGGCGGGCTGGCAAGGTCCAGCCCAATGACATCCAAGGGGCTGGGTGGCGGTGGACTTTGAGGAGCGGCTGGGGTGTCTTCTGGACCAAGGGTGGGGGATGGAGGGAGAGGGGGTATGGGTGGAGCTGGCGTTATGGCCGGGCTTGCTGGTGGTGGAGGGGGAGGGGGAGGGCTGGCGAGCGGAGGGGGTGGGCTGATGAGCGGAGGGGGTGGGTTGTCGAGCGGTGGGGGAGGGATGTCGAGCGGTGGGGGCGGGCTGTCGAGCAGTGGGGGCGGGATGTCGAGCGCTGGGGGCGAGCTGTCGAGCGGTGGGGGCGGGCTGGCGAGCGGTGGGGGCGGGCTGACCGATGGGGGGGGCTGACCGGTGGAGGGGGAGCGCGGTCCGGCGGAGGGGGAGGGCTGTCGAGCGGAGGGGGAGGGCTGTCGAGCGGAGGGGGAGGGCTGTCGAGCGGAGGGGGAGGGCTGTCGAGCGGAGGGGGAGGGCTGTCAAGCAGCAGAGGTGGAGGGCTGTCGAGCGGAGGGGGAGGGCTATTGAGCGGAGGGGGAGGGCTGTCCAACGGAGGGGGAGGGCTGTCCAACGGAGGGGGAGGGCTGTCCAGCGGAGGGGGAGGGCTGTCCAGCGGAGGGGGAGGGCTGTCCAGCGGAGGCGGAGGGCTGTCCAGCGGAGGGGGAGGGCTGTCCAGCGGAGGGGGAGGGCTGTCCAGCGGCGGGGGAGGGCTGTCCAGCGGCGGGGGAGGGCTCTCCAGCGGAGGGGGAGGGCTGTCCAGCGGAGGGGGAGGGCTGTCCAGCGGCGGGGGAGGGCTGTCCAGCGGCGGGGGAGGGCTCTCCAGCGGAGGGGGAGGGCTGTCCAGCGGCGGGGGAGGGCTGTCCAGCGGAGGGGGAGGGCTATCGAGCGGAGGGGGAGGGCTCTCCAGCGGAGGGGGAGGGCTGTTGGGCGGCGGAGGGGACGGCGGCTCAAAGTTGGGGGGAGTTGGGCAGTCATAGCACGGGGCACCGTAATTGTCGTCCGGAGGAGGGGGAGGATCTAAAAACGTCGGAATAGGGGGCGGACTCGGCGGCAATAATGAGGGTGGCGGGCGCGGGGCCTGCCCGTATATGTATTCATCCACTCCCCCACCTGATTCTGATGCCGATGAGACAACCGTACTGCCTGCGGCCCCCTGCAGACACAACAGTAGACCAGCATCAGCGCAGGACAAAGAACAATTCCCATGAACGCCCACTGTCATTTAAAGGAAAGCACAACTGCTTTTCTCCTCCGCCAACTGCCCCCGTGCCGGTACATCAGCTGAACTCTGAATTCTGCATTCGCACAGCAACTCATTTGTGACCCTGCCCCACCATGCCAAACTCTGAAACGTGCTTTTGCAGAGCCATTCAATTGTAGACCCTGCCCCACCAAGGCAAACCCTGAAACGTGTTTTTGCAGAGCCACTCATTTGTAGACCCTACCCCACCAAGGCAAACCCTGAAAGGTGTTTTTGCAGAGCCACTCATTTGTAGACCCTGCCCCACCAAGGCAAAACCTGAAAGGTGTTTTTGCAGGGCCAGTCATTAGTGACCCTGCCCCACCACGCCAAACTCCGAAATGTGCTTTTGCAGAGCCACTCATTTGTAGACCCTGCCCCACCATTCCAAACTCCGAAACGTGCTTTGGCAGAGCCACTCACAATTTGACCCTGCCTCACCATGCCATACTCTCAAACACGCATTTTCACAGCCACTCATTTGTGACCCTGCCCAACCGTGCGATGCCCATGTACACGCAACTTGCCTCCACACCCAGGCCCTGCTACAGGCCACTGGCCTCCACACTCCTCCCCCCCCCCCCACATGAGCAAGGCAGGCAGGTACGCGTACCGGTGGGGGTGGCATACGCGGTGGCGGCGGCCTCCGGGGTGAATTCTTCGAAGACTGGCCGGGCGCTTTGCTGGGCCCCAGACCTGTCACATTGAATCCAAGGAAATCCTCCAAGTCCTGCAGTACACCGCAAGGGCTCCGTACAGCACATAGTAGGTCAATGTATCATTCCGGGAAAGGAAGATGAGGCCGAGAGTATGTCAATGTATTATCACCATCAAGTACCGGACCCCCTGTTGGCTTGCCATAAGCACGCAGGTTGGCGTGACTAATCTGAAGCACAGGACCCCTGTTGGCTTGCGATACACAGGCAGGTTGGAGTTACTAATCTGAAGTACAGGTCCCTCTTGACTTGCCATGTGTGTGTGCGTGCGTGTGTGTTTTTGAG
Source organism: Botryococcus braunii (assembly GCA_002005505.1). Lineage (NCBI taxonomy): Eukaryota > Viridiplantae > Chlorophyta > Trebouxiophyceae > Botryococcus > Botryococcus braunii. Next base: position 332,020 of record KV908446.1, read on the forward strand.
TGTGTGTGTGTGTGCGCGCGCGCGCGTGTGTGTGTGCATGCGAGAGAGAGAGAGAGAGAGAGAGAGAGAGAGAGAGAGAGAGAGAGAGAGAGAGGAGAGAGAGAGAGAGAGAGAGAGAGAGAGAGAGAGAGATCTCGGTGGCCTGCCCACAAACTGTCCTGCTCTCAAAAGGCGCGACCACAACAGGACGGCTGAGGTGAGCCTAAAGAGGCATCAAGATGCTTTTCAAAGCATGCTTCTACTTTGAACTGGAGTTTAAAACAACTGTTGGTGACCAAGTACCATTCCTCGAACATGTTTTCAATACCTTGAGACCTGAATGAGTGGCAGGACTGGATATCAAGCCCCAGCCGACTATGAAAGGGGCTCATGAGGGGGAGTTACCTCATTATCACTTGATGCGTTGCTGGTCGTAGCTCCACTGCCCCCACCTTGTGGGGGAGGGCTCCTACTGGTTGGCGGGGGTCTCCCGTCCTCGTCTTCCTCCTTTTCAGGGCCTTCTGGGGAATCAGGCGGGTTCCTCTCGGGCGGTGTCCTGGGCGGGGCCGTGGGACCAGGCGGGCCTTCCCCATCCTCCCCGCCCCGCGGCCGTCCCCCGTTCTCAGGGGGCGCACCCTCCCCCTCGCTTGCGCCGTACCCACGCGGAGGCGGTACACTGCTTCCCGAGGCTGTACCTCCCCCATCCTCTCCCCCAGTCTCACTTGTGGCCTGGATGCCGGACTTCTGCGGCGGCGGTACATGCAGAGCAGCGGAGGGAGTCCCCCCGATCCCCGGAACAGGCGCCTGGGCGCTGCCGTTCACGGGTCCCCCGGTGCTTCGCCTCCTGAGGGCTTGGCTAGCAGCCGCGTCCTCGAAATGCCTGCGTGTTATGGACCAGTTGCCTGGCACGGGTGGCAGTGCGGTTTCTTTGACGCTGCTTTCGGCTAATAAGCGGTGGGCTGCATAGCTGCTCTGCCCGTCCTGTGGCCGGCCCCATTCTTGAGGCTGCTGGTGCCTGTTTAGGCTCGCCAGGGACTGTCGTCCCGCACCGTACCATTGTCCTGCATCTGCAGGCGGGTCGACGCCCGCGGGCCGACCGTTGATCAGCCAGGGACTTGGTGCGTCCTCTGCACTGGAGAGCCCTGCACCCGACGAGTAGGCTGAAAGGCCCCACGGGGTCCCTGGGGACAGAGGTACCGCAATCCCGCCCGCGCCACTCAATGCCGGTACGGTCTCTCTGATGCTGCCTTGTCGTACCGGCTGCCAAAGTATGTCTGATGATCCATCCGGTCTCTCCCCTGTTGCTGGGCCTCCCTCATGGCTTGGTAGGCTGGGATGCCGCGCATGGAGGCTGCCTGCCTCATCCTCTCCTCCCCTGTGCAAGTGCCAGAACACGTCTTCTCCTCTCAAAGTGCTTTCCTCACATGCCAATTGTGGCACAGGTCCACCAAAGCAGTTCCAGGGAAACAGGTTCAGAACACAGGCCTCCCTCTTGTTCCCGCCCCCCCCCTCCCTCTCCCTTCCGTGGTCTTCTTTGCGCGCATGCAGGAGACTATGTGTGTGTGTGTGTGTGTGTGTGTGAGTGTGTGTGTGTGTGTGTGTGTGTGCGCGCGCGTGCGTGCGTGTGTGTGTGTGTGTGTGTGTGTGTGTGTGTGTGTGTGTGGTGTGTGTGTGTGTGTGTGTGTGTGTGTGTGTGTGTGTGTGTGTGTGTGTGTGCAGGCAGGAGAAGGGGGACGGGGCTGGGGCGTTGGCAGCAAGAAAGAAGCAAATACTGCGTGACCTGCCACTTGGCTTCGATACCAAATCTCCCCTAAACTCATTCCAGAGCAGGACTGCCTTGACGCTTCTAAACAAAACATCTCGGTCTTCATAACGAAAATGATTACCTCAAGTCTGGTGGAATATAAGCTGCAAGGGCTGGAATTAGCTCTGTTCCATGTTCTATATCTTCGCCCTGCGAGGCACATGCTCAACCTCCGGCCTTGTCATAGTCCATCTGATCTTTTCCGTTCAAACTCTGGGTGCGACTAACCTGAATTTGAAAATTAGCTGCAAGCCCCGGCGCCTGGAATGCTTGATCGGCGGAACGGCTTACCCGCGGACCTGCAATCCACCCCGGCTAATAAGAACAACCGTTTCGCAACGGGCACGGAGAGGTAAGCCTTAACTGCGGCTCAGCAACAAAATGCATTAGCATATTTGAGTCAAAATGCAACTTTATAATAGTTGCAATCCACATACTACGTCTACATACTCTTTTGAGTTTTCCGCCTCTTACTCGCACTTTTCCGGACCACACAGAGACGTAACCTAGTGATGAGACCACAAACGTACGCACCTGAAAAAAGAAGAGCAGCACATACTAGGATGTGCATTCAGGTAAGACACAAGCGGCTGCGTGACTCCGCCGATTTTTTAACATAGAACGCGCTTTACCTGATTGTAACTCTCCCACTTCGACGATGATCATACTTTAAAGTCTCAAGCTTTTGATTGTTTTAGCATTTTGGGTTCTCACCGGGCGTCACGTTCGCACAGACAAGTCAAAGCTAGCGGTGATATAGAACCTCCTGGGTGGAGTATTTCGGACACCGGCCTTACGCATTTTCAGATCCGGTCCGAAGTCAAACCGTACAGTGCCATTTAAGAGTGCCCAACGGGGCCACCACACAGTGAACTTATTAGTGGCGAAATGTCGCCAATTTGGCGAAATAAAATGAAATGAAGCCAGATTTGGCGATGTAAAATAATATTCTGGGACATGCTTGTCGCCAATTTGGCTATAACAAAATAAAATCATTGGTGGGTACTTCGCCATGCCCTGGCGACACAAAAATGAAATAGACGAAGGACAAATCGCCATAATGGCGACAGGAAATTTGAATGAAAGCAGGGCAAATCGCCATCGTTAAATTAAAAATGTCCGGACACTGGCCGGTGTACTATTCGGCCCTTGAACTGATCGAACAAATCACATCAGGGAGTGCCGATTCGGGGGCACTGGCGATTCGGGATGGCTCTTCCAACGTGGCCCCACAGGCTGTGGCCTGATGTAAAGGGGGGAACCGCTGCAGAGGGAGAGGCAATGCCGACACGTGTGCGAATTCGATCGTCTGCCTTCGCGTGACCGGCTTCGCAATTCGGAACGTCTCCCCACGGGCCTGCTCTTTAAGGGGGAAACCCTTCCTTACACACAAGTTGCTATTTACAACTTAGTCTAGCAATTGCTGCAAATACAATGGATATGGCCCACTTTCCCTCTAGCTTTAGTTTATGGCTTTTAACTTTTATTGTGATCGCCTGCCTGGGCGTTGTGGTCCTGCTAGTAGGCAGACCCCCAAACCCACCTCCATCTCTTGGATCTTTTAAGCAGTTGAAAATATTCAAAACAGCTCAAGATCAAGACGCTTTTGCTCTACTCGAGCCTAAACGTGGTCGAGGTAGACCTGCAAAAGCAGTTCTAACGGACTTGGAAGAGAGAATTCCTCGAAGAAGGGCTACGGACCCAGAAAGTGGTATCTCAGGTGCAAGATGCCCTGAAGAAGAATTATTCGATAGTGGTACGCAGGCGCCTCCCTGTCCTGTCTATCAATAGCATCCGTGACAGTTTTGCAATAGCTACTATAGTTGGGCAGAAGAATTTCATGTTGTTGAAGAAGTCCTTCAACAGGAACTGAAGATACCAACTTTGAGGGAAGAAAGAGAAAGCGCTCAAAGAAATCATTGAGCACGAAAGATATCGACTTGCGGAGAGGCTTCATGCCAACTTGGCTCGCAATTTTCCCTTGGTTACGGTGGGATGCAACACAGAACGTCGCTCATTGTGCCCCTTGCCAAGCCGCCAACCAAGGCGTGCCGCTTGCGCGCGGTGTTTCCAAACATAAAAAGGATGCTCTCATGAAACACCAGCAATCAGAAGGCCACGAAGCTGCTATGAAAAGCTATGCGAGGAATTTACACATTGTTTCGCGTATTGGCAACAATTATGCTGTTGCTGCCCGCAAGCTCGGTGTGGGCAGAGAGGTGCTTTTCTACCATGAACTATGTCAAGAACTGTAGGCGAAACCGCTTGTCAGAACAGCATTTGAATGCTGCAGTGCGGATATTTTACTCTAGGTATACTTTGCAAGACACGGAATTCTTCACCCAAGCCCTTAAGATTTTCCTGAAAGAGAAGGAAAGGCGAGGTATAGGCTTGCATGATGCAACGACGTAGTGACTTCATCAAGCCGATGGGTAGCAGGAGCTCATTGATCAATTGTGTGGTTCAAAAAAAAATACTCAAAATTGTGGGGATTCGCCATTATGGCGACAAGAAAATGTAATTCAATGACCCTAATTCGCCACCCAGTGGCGACAGGAAAAAAAATGTTCGGGCTCAAAATCGCCAAATTGGCTAATTGCCAAAAACCTTAATAATACCACTGCCACCACAGCTGTGAGAGCGGCAAATTTTCTGGCTGTCCTTCGGGAATTGGTCCGGATTGAAGGGATCTGTTCAGCTCAATCGATTTGAAATGGCTCACGTACTCACGTACGCTGGAACATAGGAATTGGGATCGAAACCCGGAGTACAATACCGTTAGAAAACGCTGCGAAGACGCCGCTTTCGAGTGATATATTGCTTACGATCGATGACAAAATCCCTAAAGCCCTCGTCTGAAATCAATTTGAGACACGTGAACGCCCTCTTTGCTACTCAATCGTCGGTTCATTGTCACCAATCAGCAGTGCTCATCATCGAGGTGCGCATAATTATGTTACGACGTCCTTCTACCTAGGTCCAAAACCTCTCACATCCGCAGCCTTACGACCACCTCCCGTAAGATTCTAACACGTTTTATGACTAAACGCCGAAGGGCAGCCCTCGTCGGGAATCGAGCTCCGGGTACACGCCTGTCGTAGAGGGGCGCACGCGAGCACGCGTGTGTGTGTGTGTGTGTGTGTGTGTGTGTGTGTGTGTGTGTGTGTGTGTGTGTGTGTGTGTGTGTGTGTGTGTGTGTGTGTGTGTGAGAGAGAGAGAGAGAGAGAGAGAGAGAGAGAGAGAGAGAGAGAGAGAGAGAGAGAGAGAGAGAGAGAGAGAGAGAGAGAGAGAGACACGATGAATGCACATTCATTCACGTGCAGAATGCGCAGGGCCTTCTACTAGTAGCAGCCAAGTACTAGCGGTTGCCACTCCACGTGTGCATTCTCGAGGTGTTCCCTCAAGCCTTGGTTATTTTATTTGGTGGGGGGGGGGTTGTTGGTTGGGTTGGGTTTGATTTTGTTTTGTTTTGTGTTCTGCCTTCAATTAATCCAAAGATAGGTGACAAATAGTATATAGGTCATGACAAACGCACATGCACATGCACATGCACATGCGGAAATGTTGTACAAGTGAACCATCGTATCGATATTGTTTACATTGTAGGCGATGTCATTTGTTTGCCAGACATCCGGATGGATAGATCCAATGAACTCGTGCGCACATGACACTTTTGAACAAGTGTTGGTGTGTATATTGCACGTGGGCACAGGTGTCAAGACTGATTAGTAAATAACTTACCCCAACCAACTGCCCCGTTCACAGCAGAGGGGGTCGAGAAGTCATATGGGCATGGCCGCCTTGAAAGCTGGCTGGTGTGCCATCACAACGGTGCCTGTGCCTTGTGACATACAGTACATGTACATCAAGCAGTCCATTATCCATAAGGTGTACATGTACACGTACAAGTAGCTACTTGTGTTGCTACAGCGATGGACACTGTAAATGTATAGCACAATCTACATGTACACTCTACATGTATACACTCGAACTTGGTGCACTACCGCCAACTTGGAAGCACATGTACATGTATGCATTGTTCAAAGACAAAGTTATCTAATTCACTACTCCAGACGTACAAAGACATCCGCAGGGGCCCAAGTCGACAGGTGACATCGTTTGGATGATGCAACTCTAAAGCGCGACTTACAGATGGTGACAACTTTAAGGTTTGCCAAGCTTGCCCTGCAACTGCGAGCTTAGACAAACCGGCTTTGTGATCCCAGTGCCGCCATAGTACGTAGTTGAATGGGGCCACAAGTGGTACGGTGCATATGAGTTTTAAAGGTTGCCTATTTCCAAGGCCCGGTGTAACGTCCCACGTGCACAAGCTTGGTTAACTGGAAGCTTATCCACGTCAGCATTACCTTATCGAAACGTGAAATGCTTAAAAACCGCAATCACTCTCGACTAACTTTTTGTATACCTATATGATATCACTTAACAAATCTACGCTTTGCGCACGTAAACACTCCCCCGGATATTCACCCATCAGCTATATTGGCCATACATGGAATGTATGTGGCGGGTGATTTCTGTGACCTATATAACTGATCACCACAATATGTTTGTGCAAACAGGAGAAGAAGCTTCTCGTTCTTCTTCTTTTCCTGTCAATTAAGAGGAGGAGCAACGAAAACCCACTCCTTATAGGAGGAGGACCAACGAAAATCCACGCCCTCAGAGCAGTGGTTTACGAATTGATATTTTATTTATACTGCACGTCCCATGAATTAATGCACGTGCAAAATAGTTTGAGACAGGAAGCGAACGCTTCCTTCTTGTTCAGAAACACGTGCGCAGCAGGTCGTGCGGCCAGTCACCTTCCATTAGTAATGCAGGGACAGTCTAACTAGCCGACCAGCTTAGTTGGCAGGTTCATTGACTGTTTGGTATGCTGTGACCCACAGTCGACAGGTTCGATCGGTTTATGATTTTTAGAACACTATTCAAAGCAAGATAGAGGCACCCCAAAATTTGGGGTCTCACAATTGCCTCAACCCGCAGGGTCTCCTGTATCTGCCGCAAAGGAAATGAACGCTCATGGGTGGATGTGGACAGCAAAGCGCTGTGCTGTGCTGTGCTGTGCTGTGCAATGAGCATGCTGCGTGCATGTGGCAAACAAGAAAATCTTCCCACGGAAAAAGAATCATGGGCTGGCACGCGGGGTAAAACATTACCGCTGGGCACATGCAGATAAAATGAGCATGTTTCCCTCGCGACAGGTAACCGAATGTGCCAGTGACTGCAGCGAAAGTCGGGGGCCACCCAATCAGAAAAGAGCAGCCCTCACTTTACTTTTAAAAAAGCACAGTGGGGGCATTGACCGCCTGGATTGCTGTGTGGGACTTCTCCCAAAAGGTTCTGGTCTGTTTGGCTTTCACATGTGGGGAAACTGGCAGCTCGGGGTTGTGATTGGCTGAATACTGGTGACACAGAGGACGGCGGTCCGTCCGGTCCCCGTCTTGGGGGAGGGTAGGGGGATTTCTTTTGCGGAGGGGGGGGGGTTTAAACCCCAAATTTGGAGATGTGGGACCAGGGCAGCGTGGCGGGGCGCATTGCATGTGACAGCCACGGACCGGGACTTGCTGCAAGGCAGTCTGAGGTTGACCTTGTCAAGCTTGGATCGGCGGCAGATGGGAGTGCGGGCTCCTTACACAAGCGGGATTCGCAGCGGGACCTCTATGAGCCGCCTGGTCGGACGTCTGGGAGAAGCACCGGTGCCGTTGCGGTTATGCTGCTCATCCGCTGCTATCGCCAAGCAGCACGTCTCTGTGTGACAGCAAACCCCCACTTTGAGAGGTCCATCCATTCCACAACATCAACGTGGGAGGGAGGGCGGGGGGGGGAGGGTGTGTGTGTGTGTATGTGTATGTGTGTAAAGTGTGTGTGTGTGTGTGTGTGTGTGTGTGTGTGTGTGTGTGTGGAGAGAGAGAGAGAGAGAGAGAGAGGAGAGAGAGAGAGAGAGAGAGAGAGAGAGAGAGAGAGAGAGAGAGAGAGAGAGAGAGAGAGAGAGAGAGAGAGAGAGAGAGAGAGGTGAGAGAGAGAGAGGGGGGGGGGTTATGGGGGGTAGAGAAGGAGGGGATGAGCTACAGAAGTACCGACCACTCCATTACTGCCCCCACCCGTCCCTGCCCCAAAGCACACGCCCGCATGTGCCTGTACCTCTGCACACAGGCGTGCAGATGCAAGAAACGCAAATCTGGCC